>LR749992.1:858096-938787 GCA_902729485.2 Mus minutoides
ATATCTGCTCCTTTATTAAGCCTTTGTTCTCTCTTGAGTTCTCTGTTTTATCTATTGAAGCTGCTCTGGTTTTGACATCTGGGCTATTAATGTTTATATCCAGAGTAGTGTTAATTGTTCTGTGGACCAGTTTCTCCACTGTTGACCTGAGATGGACAATTTGAATTTGATATTGGGATCTCTTTGGGGCATTTCTTGACAAGGGGTTGCCTTGTTTGTCTCTTGTTGATCTACATTCAGCCTTTGTCACACCTTCTGTATATCCCAGAAGGGTGGGCCTTCTTTTTGGATTTTCTCTAGAAAAAGCATTGTTTTTAGGAATGCCTGTCCATAATCCCTTTTCAAATGACTTTGCTTGCCACAATGAAAACATTTAGCATTTTGGCTTTTCTTAAAACCTTTAGGGATTTTTTTTTTCAAAAATTAAAGTTGGATCTTTGTCATTTTTAAAATCTAGTCTTTTGTGGGATGCCATTTAAATTCTTTATATTTTTGTGGTTGTCCAGCATTTGCTGGCATTTGTTATACATTAACAGGATAAACTAAAGTTGGTTTTCTAACAACTTTTGCCTGAATTTCATGATTTTTATTACATGGTAGTACAGTAGGCTTTAACCTTATTTCATTCTCAATGAAGCCATTTTACTCTTCTGCTTTTGTCTCTATCTTTAAGCCCTCTAAGATGACATTATATGAGAACCAAAAACTGTTACAGATTTTTTTCATTTTACTTATCTTATCCCCTTTAGTTTTATTAATTTAAATTATTTTTTATTGATTTATAATTTTTCTACTTTAAGTCTCCTTCCTTTTTGACATTAAAAGATAACTTGAAACATTTCTCACCTGGTCAGAAGTTTATTGCTTTGGACTTTTTCTTGCCTTTTCTGTCTTTCTTCTCTTTAGCTCGGACCTTTAGCTGTCACTCACCTGCCCTGTCACTTTGTACTCCAGGAGAGGCCTTTTTGCCTTCCCTGCATCACCGAGAGTCCTCCCTCTGGCCCCTACACCCCTCCCTGCTCCCTTTAGCCAGAAGGAACCCCCTCAGCTCTGGCCTCTTAGCTTCCCACCTGACTGCTTTGGGAAGTGTTTGTCTATAGTTTCTCTTTCTACACAATTGGGGCTTCTTAAAAGCACCCACTTTTTTTTTTCTAGTCAGGAGGCTGTTTTTAAAAGTGCCATTTTCCCCGCCTCTACCTCTGTAGCAGCCACACCTGGCCTCCTGAGTTCATTTTCATTTGGGGTGCTACCTCTTCAGCCACTTGGCACCTTGTTTGCTATGTGCAAGTTTGGATTTCTAAGTTTTTTGCCTGACATTTAATGCCAATATAACCGCACTGCCTTTCTCTCAGGACTTTGCTAAACTTGAATTCTATGCCCAATGGTAGATGCCATTTGTAAAAAGAATTTTAACAATCTGTTCTTCTTTTGCTAGTCCTGCTTACAGAATGACAACTCTAAGACAAAATATTTATTAATAAATGCCCAGGCCATAATCTTTGACTCATTCCTTGACTAGCTTTTTTTTTAAACAAAACAAAACAAAACAAACAAACTAACAATTTGATGCACATATTTTATCATGTCTTTTATTTTTATTTAAAAAAATTTTAAATTTATTATTTTATTTATTTACATCCCAAATGATGCCTCCCTGCAGGTTTCCCTTACAGAGTTCTTTCCCTCATCCCTTCTACCCTTCTTCACCTCTGAGAGGTTGCTCCCAGGTATATCCCCATCTTGGGGCAACACTTCTCTATAGGATTGAGCACATCCTCTACCACTGAAGCCAGACATATGTGCCTAGGGGTCCTTGGCCCAGCCTATGTATGCTCTTTGGTTGGTGGCTCAGTCTCTGGGAGCTCCCAAAGGTCCAGGTAAGTTGATACTGTTGGTCTTCCTATGGAGTTGTAATCCCCTTCAGCTCTTTTCAATTCTTCCCCTAACTCTTCCATAGGGTCCCTAACCTCTGTCCAATGCTTGGCTGTGGCTATCTATATCTGTCTCAGTCAGCTGCTGGTAGAGCCTCTCAGAAGACAGCCAGGCTAGACTCCTGTCCTGAATGCCTGCTTAGCTCTTAACTTATTTAACCATTTAAACCATTCTATGTCTACTGTTTAGTTAGTTACCTCTCATTCAGTTTCAGCCTGCCTCTTCCTGCTCATCTCCTTGAGTTCATCTACCTACTGGTTAAAATCTGTCTCCTTGGTTGTCTCCCATCTCCTGTCTCTTCTCTCTCAGCTCTCTCATCTCTCTTCTGTCTCTTACTATTTTCCAGAATCCTTACCTCCTATTTCCTGCCTCAGCTCATTGGACATTGGCTTTTTTGATTGACAGGTGATGTTTGTAAGAGATTTTCTCTATAAAATCCCATAAAAGAGTTTTAATGGGAGTCTAGAGTATAGAGGGACAAATCCTGGGTTGGTTGCCTCTACTCTCAGGAGATGACAGCAGGGAACTGAGCAGACATAGCCTTTATATAGAAGTTCTTAGGGAGTGAGCTTTCTAGGTCAAAGATTTCCACAGTGAGGATTGGTGGAATTTCAAGTCCTGAGCGTATGGAGCTCAGGGATTGGTGGGTTTCTGTAGGAAGTTTAGGGATTGGTGGGATCTTATTCAGAATTTTCACCTAAGATTAGCATAATCTGGGAAGGGTCCTATTGATGGGTTGGACATGACTTTTGTGACAGTTACAGAGGCTGGAAACTCCATTAAGACAGTTAGGGAAATCTGGGGGAGAGGCCTGCTTGCTGGAGGTCCTCAGGAGGGGTGGAGTGTAGGGATAGAGGGCTGGCCACTTTCCTGCCTTGAGTGTTTACAAACTTTACAAAGTATACAAAGAATACAAAACTTCCAAAGACTTCCCCTGCCTCTTGAGTCAGCCCAACAGTCTCTGCATTAACTCTTATCTGTGTGGTAAACTGTTTTGACAAAGGCTGAGAGCATGCTAATATACAGATATAAACATATGGATAGAAGAAGAGATTTTGGCATGTTCATTTAGCAAAACAGTTGTAATAGGTTCCTAACCAAAGCCTATGACCTCCTTACCTGTAGGCACCCCAAAGCACTCTAAAGTTATGTTTTAGAGTTTCATCAGTTCACTTAAATCTCCTCAGCTTCAGATCCCTCATGTGTAAATGCCAACAAACAAACAAACAAACAAACAAACAAACAACAGTACCTAGTTCACAGGGTTAGTGAGTAAACAATGCAATCCTTCATTTTATCTCTTTCTATAATTTGGATAGATTAGCTGCAGAGGCACCCAATTCTGCACAGCCCCTTCCTCTTTGTGGCACAAAATGGTCTCTGGTCTCCTCCGAAGAGGATGCACCTAGGAGTAGATGCTCACTAGTGACTACTGCCTGCTGTACCTGATAAAGTTATTCTCTGTGGGATGTCACGAGTGAGGATGGTTGCCAGGGAAAAATCTTCAGAAGCCAAGATTCTCTAGTCCTTACAGATTGAAGGCCATGCCGCTGGGGACTCCAACCCACACTGTGCATGCTCACTTCTACATTTAATCTGTCTGCAAGGTCAGACTTACTTGTTTTTGCTCTGAAGGGACTTTCACTACTTAACACTGAAATGGAAATCCTTCCATCATTTGAGCACCCAAAATTGTAAGCTCCTTTCCCTGTGGCTCCACTTCACATTTAACTCTACTGTCTCCTCCCTATAGGCAACAGGAGCAGAAGGGGTGAACTCATCAGTCTTGATCAAATGAAGTCAGACTTCACAAAGTCTAATCAAGAACTTAATGCAAATTGGGGTGTAGCTCATGGGTTTAATCTCTAGAACCACAAAAGCAAACCAAACCACCTACTTATGCTACAGTATGCCACCAAACACCCACAGCATAACAGCTGTTATGCAGGTCAATGGAGCACAGGGCTAGCAAGGTCCCAACACTGGTAGAGTTCACAACCTCTCATGGTATTGGGGAAGAAAGAAAACCAACAATAAAGGACCAAAAATAAAGGGTGTGTTAGATGGTGGCTTCTGCTGCAAAGCAGTTTTTGAGCATGGCAATGAGATGAACGTGAATTGGATGGAAGGTCTAAGAGGCTTGGTGAATTTTCTAAGAGCTGAGGCCCAAATGAGAAGGGGGAATGACCAGTCCTACCAAGTGTCAGATCACTCAGAGTGAAAGTGCATATATTTGCCCTTCATTGTCTCCTGAACTTTCATGTTTCTGTCTTGGATAGTCCTTCTTCCTAAAGAGTCATCTCAATTTATTTTGGTGCAGACCCATGTTGGCTTACCTGAATAGTTCATCTTCATTTCCAAAAAGAACTTTTTTGAGGCAGAATTTTCCATTTGAGCTTCTCCTGCCTGGTAAACTAGGATTATGAGACAGACATCATACCTGGGAGCTTTAAAGAACATTCCCAGTGAGTGAAGAATGATCATTTGGGGTTGGAGTGGTGACTTAAAAATTGAGAGTCATTGCTGCTCTTCCACAGAACTTGAGTTTGGTCCCCAGCTACCATATGGTGGCTTACAATCACCCATGTTTCCAGATTCCAAGTGCCAGGAGATATGGTATCTTTTGACTTTCTCAGGCACACATATAATACACATACAAAGATAAAATAAATGAATATTTTAAACCATTATTCTTAAATTACATGTATCACTAGCAGAAAAATAATAACATTTACTTTCAGCATTTGGGGTGTGTGTTCTTTTGGAAGTATACACTGGGAATTGAACCCAAGGGCTTCATGCAAGCTAGTGCATGGCCATTGAGTGATATCTTGAGACCTTTTTGTTTTTTCAGTGTTTATGTTCATGTGTATATGCATGTATATGTTTGTGTACACATGTGTATGTGAGTGTAGAAGCCAATTGGTATTTCCCTCAAGCATTCTCCACTTTACTATTAGTGGAAAAACTTGAGTATATTACAACAGGGCATCAGGATGGACAGTAATTATAGTATCAAATGCAGCTCCATCTTATTATATAATACAGGGTCTTTCACTGAACCTGGAAGTTGCAAATTTGACAACACTGGCTGGCCAGCAGACCTCAGGGAGCCCCGACCCCAAATTTTGGGATTATGGCCACACACCATGGCACCCTCATTTTCACATGGGTTCTGGTGATCTGAACTCAGGTCACTTTTTGTGCAGCAAGCATGTTACCAACTGAGTAATCTCTGTATGTCTCCCTTCTTGTATTTTTTGACACAGACTTCCTGGGATAACCCCACTGCCTGTGAACTCATTAATATCATATCTAGTTCTGCAACTTGCAATCCTCCTGCCTCAACCTCCCAAATGGCTGAGATTACAGGCCTGTTATATCAGGCCTATTTACTTTCAGCACTTTTAACATAATCCCATTGCCTTCCAATTGCCATCCTTCCTCCTGGAGTCACCTGCTAGTGATATCATTGTCATTGTAATGTGTCTATTTGCAAAGGTGATTTTATTGATGTTCTCTGTAGCTTATTTAGGATCTAACTTTAAGTCATTGCTCTCTATAGTTGGTTTACTGTCTTTCACCACCTTGAAGGCACTGAATGATGAGGGACGCATCTTTTTATATATAGAGGTTTCAGAGCCCCTTTGTTTTGTGGACAAATCAAGTCTGATCAGGGTTCAACAACAAAGTTAATATTGCGTTCACATGATTCTTGGTCTCAAAGACATGAAGCACTTCCCTTTCTAAGTCTCTGCCCTGATTTATGATGCCAGCCTTTTGTGTCATGTGTGATAGGCTACCAGCTTCTACTTCACCTCTGACAACCTCTCCTTTCTAGCCTGACCAATCATCCTGCAGAATCTTACTTTTCTCTCCATGGGTTCTTCTTTCCTCTCCTAGCAGTGTATCTTTAATATAAATAGCTTATTTTATGTCTCTTCAGAGAACTCACTTATATGTGTCTGCATATATTTGAAGAACAGAGGACATTTGGGTGAGTCAACACTCTCCTTCACCAGACCAATCCCAGATACTGACTCAGGCCGTCAGGCTTGATTGCAAACCCCTCTACCTGCTAAGCCATCCCACTAAACCACCACTCAACTTTTTTACATTTTAATATTTCCTTCACTAAGTTTTTAGTGGTGTGATTCCTAATGACAGCTATGTCCTACGTCTTACAATGTCTACACCTCGCAGGTGCTCTGGCTCAGCTGAGTGGATGAGAGGAACAAGTCTTATCTGTCCTCCCACAGTGATAACTACACCTTCCTTGAGAAGCATTCCTGCCGAAGTATTTCAGTCTACCTGGCGTGACTATAAAGGGAAAACCGTGACCAATAGAGTGTAGTGGGAGGGCTGCAAAGATAAGGCTGGGAGAATGAAACCTGTCAAGGAATCATCTCCAGGGAAGCTGTGCCTAAAAGTGGTCAAGTCCCCAAGCCTGGGGACAAAACTCCACCCTCCCTACCCATTTATTTCTCATTCTTTTGTTGTCAAGCCTGTTATCTCATTTTTTCTGTCCTTAACTTTATTTTCCTTAGGCTCACCCCACTTTTATTGTCTCTAAACATAAGTAAATGCCCAGCTTTTTGTCATATGACACCTCAAGTCTCAAGTGACCACAGAATGAAACCATCAGCCAAAACAAACCTTTCTTCCTTTTCCTTGGATATTCTGTCAAGGGAATGGGTAGCTAACACAAGGCAACTGAAACAGAAAAGGATGCTTTACAGACAGGAGAGGGTTCCTGGGACTGTGGAGGAGAGGAGGCAGTGAAGGGCGTAAAATGTCAGTGGCAGCCACGGGACTTTCAAGGTTAGAACACAAAATTTATCAAAGTATTTTAAAAATCAGAAATGATTGTGATAGTTTTAGATGCAGAGTCAGAAAAAGTACACATTGAGATTTGTAAATGAGCCCAAAATATGGGAGTAAAGCTAGAAGCAATGGGTATCCTGAGTCAACCCTGTGTATTAGAGAGAAGGGACAGAGAACAGTCTAGATGGGGGGAGCTAGATGGAAAAAAAAATAGCTGTCACCTTGGATAGGACACAATGGGCACAGTTGAGACCTTCAGGTAGGAATCTAAAGCAGCAATCCACATCTTTGAATGGAAGGTGGACTGGGCAGAGTTGAGTTGGGGAGGAATAGAAGATGGAGTCCCAAAGGACAATGAACAGAACTATACATAATCTGGAATCAGGATAATAAAAGCAGTCCTGGGAGTGCTGAGCATACTACCAATAGTTTTGACACTTCAGTGCTATCTAAGGCTATACTGGGAATTCTTCCAGGGGGTGGAATAGTAGTCCAGGAATTTTGGAAGAGGTTCTGGAGAATAGAATATAGGCCTTGCACCTTATACAAGCTAAGCTTATAAAACCTTCCATCCTGGTCTATGCTTTTAGCCCTGGAACTTTGACTTCATGGAAGGTCCTTTTAGAAACCTTTTTAAGAGATACTATTGCTTGATAGTAAGGCTATAAAATAAGATGCCAGAGTATTTATGGAATATTGCATATGATGTATGGAATTCCTCAGGAGTCTATAAATCTAAAAAATGGGGTTTGTTTGGGGCATTAAAATGCAAGATCCATATTATTTTGGCAGAATGATTCTGAATACATCTTTTCACTCTTTTACAGAGGTCATATTAGTATTTTATCCAGGAGTCTTTGCAAAAATCACAATAAAAAGTCATCAATCACTTTTTGCCATAACATTTATTAAGTGACTATTAGACCTTGCAAAGGAGGGCACTAAATGTTACATCCTAAGTTACCTGAAGCTCTAAGAGTCAGCAGTGAACATAGTATCGTAATACTAGTATGCTACCAATTTTTACCACAGTGTGTGTGTGTGGTCCAGGACTCTAAAAGGTTAGATGAATCTTATGTGCCCCAAGTTTCTTCTTAATACCTAATTATCTAGAAACAATCCTTGCCTGAGTCCATGATTCCCTTTTGCTCCTTTTCTCCTGAAAAGGAACTTCCTTACTGTTGGTGATGAACTCAGCAGGACTCTCTTCCTGAATCTTCCCTCCCATCAAGCAATCACTTCATGTAGAGAAGAGGCTAATAATGAACTCAGAGGGTACCTTGAAGACTGCCAATGGACGCTAGTTTCCAACAGTCAAAGAACAAACACCTTTGCCTCTGCTTTATCAGGGGCACTTCTGAACCCCCGTGGGGAAAGTCCTTATACTTGCTCAAGTTCGCACTGCCCGGCTGTCTGTAACCCTTAAACCCAGGACCCAGAAAACACAGTGGTTTCCATGTCCTTCTCAGAGCTGTTCATATCCCAAAGAGATTGTGGTTTACATATTAGTAGAAATCCTTCAGGATATAGGAATTAGGTAACCAGGTTTCCATTAGTTAGGATTTTTTTTTATTATCAAATATTATTATAAAAACACTGAACAAAAGTGAGAAAACACAGTGGTTAAAAACACAAACTCTGGAGCCAAACTATCTTAAAATTGAACTCCCTACTAGATGTGTCTCTTGGATACATTACTCAATACCTCTGCTTCTGTTAATCCATTTGTAAACCCGGGGGTAGTAATAATGCCTACTTCATAGAGTTAAGGGAATTGAACAAGTTAAAAAAATTTTAAAAAACATTTAAGAGGAGGGCTAGCACATGGTGATTATGTATTTGTAAAACAAATACAAAAACTAAACTTAAAAAAAAAAACAAACAAAATCTTAAATTAACTGGGTTAATTTCTCCATGGTTCTAAGAGGTCTTTATCCAAACACACATGGATGTTATAGTAGGTGTTTATATACAATTGTATCCTTCTTGTTGTTTTTTCTGTTATGTATATTGCTAGTGCCCACAATTATAATTTATAGTGACTACCTATAAGTTATAAGCTAACGGTCCAATAATTCACTGATGCATACCAAATGGACACTGACACTACATTATTGAGTATTCTACTTCAAAACTCAGTCTCATATTTCTAGGCAACAGTCTTTCTATCTTCTATCATTCGTGATCTCCTTTACTAATCTTTTCTAAAGAAGTTACCTTGATCAACAGTAAATGCCCCACTCAGTACTACACTAGTTTTTTTTTTTCATAAATTCAGACTTAGTATTCCATATTCTATCTCTTAAAGAGCACCTAGACCCTCCCCTTGTATTATCAGAATTTGTTTCTATCATTATGCACAAAATGCTAATGTGAAGCTTTCTATCTAATATTCCAGGTAGTATCCTTCCAGTTAAACTATTCTTGGCACAAGACTTTCCTCTTAATAATGCATAAACGTCTACATTTTAATCTACAGATTAGAGCTTTTGATAGAATACTTCATTCACCCAATCATGTTCCTCAAATATGGATTCCTTGTGGACCACACAAGAAGCTTAGAACTTTTTTTTCCTGTAATTTCTTACCATTGAATACAGGCTACATAACTGCTGAAAGGTTTTCTCTAATCTTTTCATTTATAAACCCATAAAGTTTCTTCTAAAAAGAGATTTCCTGCTGATAGTAAAGACAATTTAACTAAATACTTAGTGAAAAACTTTCCTCTTGGTTATACTTATAGGGTTTCCTGCCCCAAAAGTCTTTGACCAATTCAGTTACAGTTTTTCTTCACTATGATTTTTCTGATGTTGAAGTAAGGCCGAATGACCACTAAAGGCTCTTCCACATTGATCGCATATAAAGCGTTTCTCTCCACTATGCATTCTCTGATGAATAATCAGGGAAGAATTCTTACAGAAAGCTTTTTCACAATGATTACATTTGTAGGGTTTCTCTCCGGTATGGTTTCTCAGGTGTACAATAAGGGAAGAACTCTCATTAAATGCCTTCCCACACTCATTGCACCTGTACGGTTTCTCTCCAGTATGAGTTCTCCGGTGTGCAATTAGGTGAGAGCTACAATTAAAGGATCGTTCACATTGATTACATTTATATGGTTTCTCACCAGTGTGAATTCTCCGATGAGCAACAAGGTGACAGCTCTGACTGAAGGATTTTCCACATTTATTGCACTCATAGGGCTTTTCTCCAGTATGAGTCCTTTGATGCCTAACAAGATGAGCCATCTGACTACAGGATTTTCCACATTTATTACATTCATAGGGCTTAATTCCAGAATGGATAATTTCATGTTTTGTAAGGGCTGAACGCTCTCTGAAAGCTTTGCCACATTCTTGACAGTTATAAGGTTTCTCTCCTGTGTGAGTTCTCTGGTGAGCAATAAGATGGGAGCTCCAGCTGAAGGACTTTCCACACTCAGTACATTTATATGGTTTTGCTCCAGAGTGAGTTCTTTCATGTTTACTAAGGGCTGAATAATCCCTAAATGCTTTTTCACATTCATCACACTTAAAGGGTTTCTCTCCAGTATGCATCCGCATGTGGGCAATGAGATGGGAACTCCAGCTAAAAGACTTGCCACATTCAGTACACTCAAAAGGTTTTTCTCCAGTATGAGTTCTCTGATGTCCAATAAGATGGGAGTTCCAGTTGAAAGATTTTCCACACTCATTGCATACATAAGGTTTTTCTCCTGTATGGATTCTTGTGTGTACAATAAGATGAGAATTCCAACTGAAGGCTTTCCCACATTTGTTACATTCATAGGGTTTTACTCCAGTGTGCGTCCGTTCATGCTTAGTAAGGGCTGAACGATTCCTAAAAACTTTTCCACATTTATCACATTCATAGGGTTTCTCTCCAGGATGAGTTTTCTTATGCTGAATAAGGTAAGAGCTCCAGATAAAAGATGTTCCACATTTGTTGAATTCATAGGGTTTCTCTGCAGTATATGTGCTAGTATGTTGAGTAAGTAAGGAGTCGTAACCAAAGACTTTCTCCCATTCATTGTATTTATATGTTTTTTCTACACTGCCAATTTTTTGATGTTCCATAAAAGATGAGAAATAAAAGATATTTTCATATTCCTTATATTTCTCATACTGATTTCCTCCAATTTGAAGTCTTGGGTGTTCAATAAGTGATGGGCTGTGGTTAAAGATTTGATGGTATTCCTTATATCCATAGAATTTTTCTCCTGTATGGACTGCTTTATGATCACCAAACTGTATGATATGATTGAAAGACTTCACAGCATCAGTACATTTGAACAGATTATCTCCAGTTTGCATTTTTGCAGGGTAAAGAGGCTGAACAGACTGGCAAAGGGCTTTATCATAATCATTATTTTCACAGGTAACCTTATCTGCATACATTATGGCTGAATTACAGCTCCAACGTTCAAGATGTGTATCAGGTTTATAGAAATGTTCTAATTGAGAAATTCTCTGAGATGGAATTAAGTTTAAGCTTTGGCTGTACTCTGTGCCAAGTTCACAGAATTCAGAACCTCGTTGAGAAAGTACTTGTTTTTGCATAAAGACCATTTGCCTCATACTTGTGCTTTGGTTCATGTGATACATTTCTAACTGGTCTCCATATCCCAGAACTCCTAGCCTGGAGAGCCAAGGATTACCCCATATGTATCTTTCTAACATCATTCCATTGCTGGATTGTTCTTCCTTAAAAGCACTCTGTGCTGGAATCAATGCTTTGCTTTCAATATTTCTCATCCACTCTGAAACAGAAGAAGGGAGAACTGTAAGTGCATCAGGATGCACTGGTGAGATTTATTATTCATACAATGGAAAAGGCTAAAGTATATTTCATTTTCAAGTCCAGACATAAAAGCCAGAGAAATAGTGAAAAGTAAACACCAGCTGACTATACAGGAAAGTCTATCATGACACCAATACAACCATTGAGAAGTACTTTCACATGAAAAGGAGGTTTTACAGAAAAAAGTTAGCTATGCAGGACTGAGCTACTCAAACCATGCACATTACTAAACTGGCTTGCTTCATGGCTCATCCTTACCTAACCACTAAGAATCAAGACTATGAAATGAAATGCTGTAAATATAACAGCTTTTCATGTTCACAGCCTTGAAGCAGGGTATAGCAATTTCTCTAGATAGCTTGTAATTAATGACATTTCTAGTTAATATGTGCTTTCTTTCTAAAGATCTGGAATATGTGTGTTCTCAGCTGTATAAGTATTTCTGCCTACATGATCAACCTCCAATAAGCACAATGGATTCTGACTTAAGCTCAACCATGTTTCATAGTAGACAACTTCACAGATCATCACAATTTCTGTTTGGCTTCTTCTGGACCCTACAGATATTGCTTTATTTTCTTTTGTGTAATAAACCATAACCCTGATGGCAGTGAATTTCAAGTCCTATAAGTCATCCTAGTGTTATCAACAGGGTAGCAGTGGGTACCTCTGACAAAAGGACACAGTGAATACTAGTAGGAAGAAAGGAAAGAAGGAAGGAATGTACAAACGAACAAAGGAGAGAGTGTAGGGGTGAAGGGATGAAGGGAGGTGAGGGAAGAGAAGAAAGGAAGGGCTTAAGGGATAAGCATGCAGGCTTTCGGCAAGTAATGTTTAAATCATTGAATAGAGTTATAATTTACTTCTGTATTATAATCTCTCTCTCTCTCTCTCTCTCTCTCTCTCTCTCTCTCTCTGTCTGCGTGTGTGTGTGTGAGTATGATAAAGTATCACCAAAAGATTTCAAACCAGGATGTTATAATAAACTTCTAGTACAAAATTTGTCATTCCAGAATCCAGTTAAGATTTAAACACATAAGACAGAGAGAAATGTCATCACAGTTTAGAGATTCTCCTAAAGAAGCAATTCCTTTTTTTAAAATTAGATATTTTCTTTATTTACATTTCAAATGCTATCCTGAAAGTTCCCTATACCCTCCCCCCCCCCCCCCCCCCCCCCCCCCCCCCCCCCCCCCCCCCCCCCCCCCCCCCCCCCCCACTCCCCCCCCCCCNTGCTCCCCTTCTCACCCACTCCCACATCTTGGCCCTGGCATTCCCCTGTACTGGAGCATATAAAGTTTGCAAGACCAAGGGGCCTCTTTTCCCAGTGATGGCCGACTAGGCCATCTTCTGCTACATATGCAGCTACAGACACGAGCTCTGAGGGTTCTGGTTAGTTCATATTGTTGTTCCACCTATTGGGTTGCTGACCCCTTCAGTTCCTTGGGTGCTTTCCTATGACCACTACAAAATCATTTTTAGAGCACTGGTATAAGAGATAGATTAGAAAAACAGCACAGTATGGTAAAATAGTCATGTGAGTTGAAGATAATCATGTGTATTTAAATACTAGCTCTACCACTAAATCTAAATAGACTGTGTGTTGTCTGAATGTTAGTCATTCAGCAAAATGCATGCCAAATTTTGCATGTGTGTAATCAGCGGGGTTGGGGACGACTTAGGACACAATGCAGTTTTATGAGAGACTCTGCTCTCAATCAGTAGTAGATGGAAAGGAAACATGAAGATGAAAACACCCTCGAGGGGATTATGAATGTCTCAGAAACTCACTTCTCCACCTTTAGCCCAGTTCTCAAAAAGGAGAGCTTTGAGGCCAAGTTCCTCATTTATGCTTGGGGCATCACCTCACCTGGACAACTGCTTTTAGGATATCCTTGCTCCACTGACCATGGCTCTTCTCCTTGTTCCAATAGGAAGATGACTTCAGGCTTAGCAATCTGATTCCCTACACATGGAGGAAAGACATGTGACTTTGGTGAGAACGTTTTGGAGTTGCCAAAGAAATCTTCCCTTCCCTAGTCTTACTGTGACTCCTCATGCAGAATATACACATCCTTCTCCTATCATATTTTCATAAACATTAGGAATTTCATCCCTGAATTTCAAAGTTCAAGATAATCTTAGCCCCTCAGAGATAAAACATACTTTCACAGAATAGCAGAAGACACTGTGGAGGAAATGGCTTTGTCAGTTTCCACCTTACCCACAGAAAGTAGGTGGCCATAGGTCTCCAGCATCACATCACGGTACAGAGTCCGCTGAACAAGGTCTAGCTGTCCCCATTCTTCTTGGGTAAAAGCCACAGCCACATCTTTGAAAGTCACTGGTTCCTGAAAGAGCATATATGATCCTTCTCAGCCAGTGGCAAACCTTTCCAAATTTTGTAGGGATGGAATGAGGCTGATAGCCTTTGAGAAGAGGAGACAGGATGTAAAGGGTACACTAGAAGGTATCAAAAATCTAGCCAGGTGTGGTGATTTACTTTAATCAAAGCACCTGGGAGGCAGAGGTAGGTGGATCTCTGTAAGTTTGAGGCTAGTCCGGACTACTTAGTGAGTTCCAGGACAGCCTGGCCTATATATTGAGAGACCTGTCTCAATTTTTTTTTTTTAAATAAAAGATTCTAGCTGTTATGTGTCAAGTTTGAGTAGCACAGCAAAAAGCATACTCATCAAGACATCTTAAAATCTAGAGGGGAATATGCACATACAACATTAATTAAACATCATGAGTCAAAAGAGAAACCTGGAGGCAGTTAAGATACACATAGAGGATCTTCAATGTATTTCCCAGTTTATTTATTAGAACTAGTTCTGATAATAATGGCCACTGTGAACAGAAATTCCACCCACCTGGACAATGCCCTACATAGATAACATTTGGGACCAAAGTAGAAAGAGGATGCCTATGGACCAGAGAGCTCTTTAATCCCAGCACTCGGGAGGCAGAAGCAGGCAGATTTCTGAGTTCGAGGTCAGCCTGGTCTACAAAGTAAGCTCCAGGACAGACAGAGCTACACAGAGAAATACTGTCTCGAAAAAAAATAAAAATAAAAAATAAAGAAAAATCTTTGCTCTGGTATGTGGATCGTGGACCTGGGACCTGGGACCTGGAAGGTGATCTGGAATCTGCCATCCTGATCACAGGAGAAAGTTTCCATTCACTGGTCACTTCCATCAAAGGACTAGAACTAAGGATGAGCAAGATGGCCCAAAGCAACCTGGGCTGAGGGTATTTGTTATAGCAGTGGTCAGTTGAGTTAGAAAAAAATTTAAACTGCATCCACCTGCAATCCCAGTTACTCATCAGGGACTGAAGCAAGAAGGTATGAGCTGAGTTACCAGGTTCAATATAAGCTTTCACAACATGGTGCCAAAAATAAAAATAGAAACCAGTCATGGGACAGGTCTATAACTCAGAGAATCAGAACATCAATGCAGAAGGATCAGAGTTTGAAGTCTGCCTACACAACCCTGTAAGAACTTGTTTCTAGGTAAAGAAAAACATAAAATCAAAAGGGGAAAAGAAAAATGGAACCTAGAAAACTAGAGAAGATGAACACCAATCTAATGTCTGATTTCTGCAATGATTCTACCTTTTACACTTCTAAGAAATCAATGTGAGACTTGGTGTCTCACCATGTTCAGAGTGGAACATGAGGTTGTTACTGTTACAGGCACAGTGTATGGGTGGTAGGCCACAAACCGGCTTAGACCCAAGAACCTTTCTATTTTCAAGGTCCAAACAACTAACTAGAATGTGGCTCCCTGGTTATGTCAATCACTGATATAGAATCATCCCTAAGACAAACCTGCTGGGCTCATATGTGTATCATGAATGCATCAGATGCACTCTTGGGGTCCTCTGGCTCTCCTCAACAGCTTCTGGCTTTTTTCTTACCTCCATACAACTTTTCCCACAGCCCTCCTTTGTGTCTGTTTATCACTTCTTATCAACAACTTGTCAACTAGCCCTCAGTACTTAGTATTCAATATAGTTTTTTTTTTTTTTCTCTGCCCAACAGAACTGGATTTACTCTACCTTCAGAAGATGATCTACTTAAAACAAAACCCTGATTCTTTTGCAAAGACTGACTTATAACCCCCAAACTCAACCCTTGCAGATACCCTGACACATTCAGTCTTCCTGTAGCCCATCACTGCTGCTGACCTATACTGAAGCATCTGGGGACAATGCGCATACACTGATGAATCTTATTTTCAGAAAGGTCTCACCCTGCTGCTTTGAGACTATTAAGCCTGGATGTGGATTTCTGCCTTCACCTTTTCCACACAAAGCACCTAAAAGTGTTGAACATACTATACTCTTCATAAAATACTCACCAACATTGGTGACAAAGTCAATTCCCTACTTGTTGAAGTTTTTCCCAGACCTATTTCCTTCAAATTTCCTGTTGTTTCTACAAATTGACAGAGAATTATAAAAATGTAAGCACAATGAATTTTCGTATGCAAGCTAAGAGGCCATGCTTCCCACCCTGGAGTTTCTAGTCCTTGTTTCTTTATCTTTATCTCATTCTCCATAACTCCCAGATTTCTAGCAACCATAGCTTCCTATGTCCTGTGTACACACACACATATGAATGATCATATATATGAAGATATCAGTTATCCTCTTACAAGTTAAAATGATTACTGATGTTTTATTAAGTGTTTTTGTTTATGGCTGGTGGCTTTTGCATCTTTTATGATACCCTGTATTATTGGTGTTCAAGATAGGGCCTCTCTGTGTATCCTTGGTTGTCTTGGAACTCACTCTATAGACCAGGCTGGCTTCAAACTCAGAGATCTGCCTGCATCTGCCTCCCAAGCGGTGGGATTAAAGGTGTACACCACCACCATCCAGTCCTATATTATTTCTTAAACTAGTTCTATCCTTTTTTTAATATTCTTTTTGGGCTCAAGAATTGACAAATGGAACCTCATAAAGTTGCAAAGCTCCTGTAAGACAAAAGATACTGTCAACAAGACAAAAGGGCCACCAACAGATTGGGAAAAGATCTTTACCAATCCTAAATCAGATAGGGGACTGATATCCAATATATATAAAGTTGAGTTCTTCCACCTGTGGTCTTTTAGTTTATAGGGGTAATTTTTCACCCCGTGTCTCAATTTGTTTCTTAAGAGTTGACTCCTTATGGCTTACCGACTCTTCGTGTTGAAAAAATGTTCAACATCCTTAATCATCAGAGAAATGCAGATCAAAACAACCCTGAGATTCCACCTCACACCAGTAAGAATGGCTAAGATAAAAAATTCAGGTGACAACAGATGCTGGCGTGGATGTGGAGAAAGGGGAACACTCCTCCATTGTTGGTGGGAATGCAAGCTGGTTCAACCACTCTGGAAATCAGTCTGGCGGTTCCTCAGAAAATTGGACATAGTAGTACTGGAAGATCCTGCAATACCCCTACTGGGCATATTCCATCTGGTAATAAGGACACATGTTCCACTATGTTCATAGCAGCCTTATTCATAATAGCCAGAAACTGGAAAGAACCCAGATGTCCCTCAACAGAGGAATGGATACAAAAAATTTGGTACATTTACACAATGGAGTACTACTCAGCTATTAGAAACAATGAATATATGAAATTCCTAGGCAAATGGATGGATCTGGAGGCCATCATCCTGAGTGAGGTAACCTAATCACAAAAGAACTCACATAACATGTACTCACTGATAAGTGGATATTAGCCCAGAAATCTAGACTACCCAAGATACAATTTACTAAACACATGAAACTCAAGAAGAAGGAAGATCAGAATGTGGACACGTCACCCCTTCCTAGAATTAAGAACAAAGCAAACATTGAAAGAGTTACAGAGATCATGTGTGAAGCTGAATCCAAAGGATGGACCCAATGACTGCGGCTGCCAGGGATCCATCCCATAATCAGCCACCAAACATAGTCACTATAGCATATGCCAGCAAGATAGTGCTGAAAGGGCCCGGATATATCTGTCTCGTAGGAGACTATACCAATGCCTGGCAAACATGGAGGTGGAAGCTCACAGTCAGCTATTAGATGGAACACAGGGTTCCCAAGGAAGGAGCTAGAGAAAGTACCCAAGGAGCTGAAGGGGTCTTCAACCCTATAGGTGGAAGAATAACATGAACTAACTAGTACCCCCTGAGCTCATGTCTCTAGCTGCATATATAGAAGAGGATGGCCTAGTTGGCCATCATTGGGAAGAGAGGCCCCTTGGTCATGCAGACTTTATATGCCCCAGTACAGGGGAACGCCAGGGCCAAGATGTGAGAGTGGGTGGGTAGGGGAGCAGGGCCGGGAGGGGGGAGGGTATAGGGAACTTGCTGGATAACACTTGAAATGTAAATGAAAAAAATATCTAATAAAAGTTGGAAAAAAAATACCCAGCCTTACTAGCAATCAAATACATTCAAACTAAAGTAATGTATTTACATGCACCTTTCTGACCTCACAACTAAAAACACAACAACACCAACAGCAACACCTGATGTTAGTGTGAGCAAAGATGTAAGAAAATGGGTATTTTCTCTCAGGATGGAGAGACTGAGCAGTGGCTGCAGTTACAGGAGACCAGCATGGAAACACTAGCAACAACAACATCAACAAAACCCCCTAAATCCCAAGACCCAGTAAAACTCTCATTCTAGGGTCATACATAAGCAAGCAGATAAACATATACAATGTGAGATAACAGAACACTGGCACAGCTTTGGCTGAAATGGCAGTGAGAACAGTGGTAGATTTAGAAGCCCATAAAAGGATGGGTAGAATGGAATTTGGTGAAGGCTAGTGCCTGGGAGTAAGAAAGAACAAACCTGACCTGTTTATTTCTACCAATGAGAATGTATCTCAAACTTTATCAAAGTAGGCTTTTAAAAAACTACACTCAGAGCTGAAGAGATGGCTCCAGGGTGAAGAGCATTGATTGCTGTTGCACAGTGCCTGGTTTTAATTCCCAACACCCACATGGCAGGCAGCTCACAACCAGCATAACTCCAGTCTTAGGTAATCCACTGCCCTCTTCTGGATTCCACAGGCATTGTATGCACTTGGAGCATAGACAAACATGCAAGTACAACACCCATACATATAAAACAAAAACAAAACCTTCAAAACTACTTGTAGATTTGTGAGAGATTTTATTCCCTAATATTCTACATATAAAAACGGACTCTGTATACAAGGAATCCATCCATGTTCAGTTTCTCCAACAGATTGAAGACTATGTAAAGACTGAAAAATAAAGCAAATATGGTAAAACAATTAACTACTGGATTTTGTCAGGGAAGGTCCCCCTCCCTCTGTGGTTTGTTTCTTGAGACAGGGTCTCTATATGCATCCCTGCCTGGCCTGGAGCTTGATATACAAACCAGGCTGGCCTGGAACATAGATGTCTGTCTCTGCCTCTCTAGTCCTGTTATTTAAGGCATATGCTGCCACACCTGGCTACAGTAGCTGTTTATTCAGAGATAGGGTTTAATTATTCTTTATACTTTGCTGTAATTACAGAGCTTGTAAAAAAATACCCAGAATTTAAAAAGAAATATCAAACTAGGCCTGTAAAGACAGTGAGCCCTCTAGGTGAATACACCATGTTGGGGCCACAAAGTCAAAGGAGGACTTATCTCAGGGATAAAGGCCATTAAATACCTTTAGTCTGCAAATGAAAAACCCAGCAGCTGAAAGAGATAGTGGATGGCAGTAGGCAGCAGTTTCTGTGGAGGACATTCCCATCACCAAGAGCAGGGAAGCAATAAAGGCACTGGGTGAGACTGCAGAGCACAGGTAATGCTCACAAGTCCGACTTGTATCTTCCAGTCACAGTGGAATGAATTGCAGAAATGTCTCAGATTCTTGCAAATGTCCTTGTATATATTACTTTGTATGTATGTTGTACCTTTCTTTACCTAGGCATTCTTGGGATGTTTACAAACTAGCCACACACTTCAACCATGGGGCCTAAGGTTAGACCACATCTTAGCTGTCTGCCAGGTAAAGCTGCTAACTGTCTGAACTCCCCAAGTTTCCTCCTTCATGGAACCTGTGGCATTCGAAAGTTTTTTCATTAATTCTCTTTTTATAATAGTTTTGGGTGCTATTTTATATTTTTACTTTATATTAGTGCCTGTGTGGGTATATGCCATGGGACACTTGTGAAGTCAGCTCTCTTCATCCACCAAGGACTGTTGGTTGGCAAGCACACTGCCTGCTGGCCCATCTTATTAGCCAGTCTTTTCTGTTTGTAGTTGTTTTTAATATTTATTATATTATATATTTTTTATTTATATATGTGTGTCTGTGTGAATGTATGGCACTGTGTGAAGGTGCCAGTCAAATCCAGAGCAGGGTATCAGATCCTCTGGAGCTAGAGTCACATGTAGTTGTGAACCACCTATCATGGATGCTGAGAACCAAAGTCTGATACTCTGAACAGTAAGTGCTCTTAAGCACAGAGCCATCTTTCCAGTTCCCAGCTTGCTTATTTATTTTTCTTTAAAGACAGGACCTCAATCTCATGGTTCTCCTGCTTTAGCCTCCAAAGTGCTAGGATTATAAGCATGTCCTATCATACCTGGCTAGTATTAGCATTTCAACACAAGATCTTTGTAGAAAAAAGTCAGTCTTTGCACATAATGAATACCGAGTATGCTCCTGTTAACCAGGCTTCTCATCTGTCATGTAGATCCAGCCTTGCTGGATCTTTATAGAGAGCATTTCCAGATTTGGTAAGCTCCCTGGTTATTTTTTAAGCAAATGGATATTATCACTAAATCTGTTTTCACTATTCCTTGAAAGAACAGGATCTGGGGTTCTACTAGATGAAATTTTAGTGACACATTTCCAAGATACAGTTGAGATGGCAGCTTTTCATGTTTCCACCAGGTGAATGCTTTATTTCAGTAATTGGAGAGAGCCATACAGGAACAACAGGCACACTGTGTTCCTCACAATCCTGCTTAATTGGAAATTCTAGCAGGCTGTGGTGACAAATGCCTTTGACCCAGGACTGGGGAGGCAGAGGGAAGTAGAGTAGATCTCTTCTGAGTTCAATGCCAATTCAATAGCAAGTTCCAGGCTAAGGAGGATCTTAAGAAACCAATACAAGAAAAGTTCAAAAATTAAGGTCCAAGTTTCCAACAGGGAAAATTCCAAAGCAGTGATCTGGGAAGAAAGGCGGGGACTACGTTCTCAGAAATCACACCTCTTCAGACATTACAAAGTGTTGTTATTGTAACTGTTTTATTTTCCTCAGCAATAACTAGTCATCTTCAGAATCTCTCTCTTATACAGGCTAACCACAGAGGACAGCACAGCACAGCAGTTAGCCGGGTTTCTTCACAGCGTTTGATGATAGCTAACTTGTATTCTCCTGAGACTGACCCGGGACCCTTCTAGTCTTCCTAGCCTACCTCGACTGCTGGTGGTTTTGTTATAGGATGTGAAATGATGTTCATAGTGTGACAGCAGTGAGCCTTGGCCACTCAAGTTCTGAAGCCAGATAACCACCACTCTGTATCCCTCCATCCAGGCCCTTCTGCTTCTCAGGGACAGTGGTACTGACTGCCATGTGATGACAGCACACTTTCAACGCAGTTCACCTGTCAGCTTTGAAACTGTAGGAGGAGGTTTTATTATTATTTTTTAATTTAAGGGAAGGCAAAAGTTAAATAGAGATGTTACTTTAAAACATTTATCTTGGTATTTCACATTATCTTACTTTATTGCTTTATTATTTTAAGTTACAAGTAAAAGACCTAAATATTCAAACTACTTTTTCCTTTTCATAGCAGAGAGTAAGCAGAATAAATTCACATTTTATTAATTTTCTTAAAAAATTTTCATTGGGAAACATTAGGATTTTCAAAGCTGGAAAGAGAAAATGGGGCGGGGTGGGGTGGAGTGGATAACTGAGCCTGAGTCATGAAAAGAAACTCCATATCAGTCGTTTTCAACCTTCTTAATGCTGTGGTTCAGTTCCTCATGTTGCGGTGACCCCCAACCACAAAGTTATTTTTGTTGCTATTCTATCATGTGCACCGATGTTCTGATCCTAGCACTCATGTTGGGCAGCTCACAAACACATTTAACTCTATCTACAAAGGATCCAATACCTTCTTATCTCTTTGGGTACCTGGGTATATATACACCCACTCAGAAAATTTTAAGAGGCTAGAGATGGTTCAGCAATTAAGAGCACTGGTTGCTCTACAAGTATACAGACATACATGCAGGCAAAATACCCATACAGATAAATAAAAATCTTTTATTTAAAAATTAAGAAATAATAAATAAATAAGGGGGTAGGTTGGAAAGATGGGTCAGTGAGTAAAGTCACTTACTTCTAAGTCTGCCATTTAAATTCTGAATTCAATCTCTGGAACCCACATGAAGGAGAAAGCCAACTCTTCAAGCTGTCCTCAGACCACCCTACCCCATCTCCACATGTGCACCCCACACATACAAAACAAATATATTTTCAAAACGGTTCTTAAATTAATAACCCTTAAAACGTGCCAAATTGAAGGATTACTTTCTTGCTTTTTCTAGGGCATAGTTTCGGTCCTTGTCTTGGTGCTTTTCCGTTATTATCCTTTGAAGGGCTGGATTTAACCCAGAACAGGCAAATCCATAGTTGGAAATTGACTAGTAGTTGTCAGGGACTGGAAATAGGAAGAAAGGGAGTGACTACTAAGGGATATAAAGAATAAAGAGTTCTTTTTGGGGAGACAGAAATATTCTAGAATGAGAAGCTGGAAGCACCATTTTGTGACTATATTAAAAACCAATGAACTGTACGACTTAAAAGGGTCAGCTTTCTAGTCTGCAGATATTATCTCAATAAAGCTATTACATTTTTTTAAAAGGAAAAAAAAAGACAAATGGCTGGGTGTGATGAAGAACCTAGATGTCAGGGACAGCAGTGACAGTGTTCCCACACCGACACTCCTGTCCTGTGCTCTCTGAGGAGTTACCTTGGTGCTCTTACACTCCCAGAGCCCTGCTGGACGCCCCGTGGAGCTCTCTGATCTTACTCTACTCTCCAGCTTTCAGACCCTGATCAGACTGAATGAAGCCTCTGACACCAGCCTGGCTCTCACAGCCTCTCCACTGCACACACCTTTCCAGACACATTCTGAATCACGGTTCCTTGTGAAGCTAACAATTTCGAGGTTTGTAGGTTGGCAACAGGAGTGCAGGCCCACCTGTGTTCTTCCTAGACTCTCCAAACTAAAATCAGCCTGAATGCAGATACCAGTCATTCAGTTTACCCCAGATCTTTAACATACACGTGGAGCTTTGGGCAGGCCAGACACCTGCTTACCAGGATGTGTCCACCTGATGAATTGCTTTTACCTCTTTGCTTATTAGTCAAGGTAACCTCCCCCTCCACAATTCTGTAACACCTACTGACCTCTATGCAGACTGCAGACTATGTCTCATCTCTCAAGGCATCCGTGGACTGAGTTGTAACAGAGCTTAGGGGTTCCCTCCATGTCTTAGGCTTCTTATGTCAGAGCATGACTAGCCCCACGCTAACTGTAAAGTGTCATTACCTGAGTGTGGCACCTTAGAAAGTAGACTGTTAGGTCCTCCAGGTAAAGGCTTACACCTGTTCTTATTCTCAGAGCAAGCATGTTCGTATCCAGCCTGAATCTGAATCTGAACACATGAGTAAGTAAGGGGAGGAGTAAGGGTTGCCAGCTTAAAATGGCTTTCATTCATCTCTCTCAGAATAGCTGATGACAGAGCTGTGTCTCAGCTCTGTGGAGAGGCAGGGTGACAGCAAAGCTCTGTATCATGGAAAACAGACTGGATTCCCCTATCTGCATTCAGGAATCGCTAACTGGCTGACTCCTTGACCTATGTTCTTGCTGTTGTAAATTAAGGAACAGTATCAACTAGAGAGGCCAGGGAAAACCCTGGAACACAGTGACCTTTAAAAAAAAGCAGAAGTTCCATCTCACCTGGACTTGGGCTATTGGGAGCCCACCTGCCTTTCTTCTGCCCTCCTCAGGGCTTCCCTCCATGTGCCATGCTGAATCCTGAGGACACAGAGCTGTGAATAGAAAAAGAAGTCATGGAGGCACCACTTCCTGGCAGAAGTTCATCGTGTACCCTATGGAAATGAGAAATACTAGGCCCTCCTGCTGCTCCTACCATCACCAGTAAGGAAGAAAGCCACTTCTTTACCCCATAGATGAAGGAGATGGGTCTTGGAGAAGGTGACACATGAATCCTCGTGTTATCTGCCCTAGAGATGTCATCATCACATCACCCCTACAGATACTCTTCTGACCCCTCTTTATTCCAGCTCTGTAGAAGCTCCTGTTCTAAAGAACCACTGGGTCAGCAGCTCTGACCTCAGCTATGGCAGATCACTCAAGGAAGGTGATAGTACATGGCACCCAACACAGCCGAAGGTACAGGTTCTTGACTCACCCCAGGAGACAGAAGGCTCAGCCGCTGCCATCCTCCAAGACTGCTCCATGAAGGTACCTACAGAGAAGGATCAGATTATCACTTGGTACAAAACAGTGACTAAATGTAACTCAAGAAAAAAGGAGCATGACAAAGTCCTACAGAGAATCCAAGGGCATCTAAAAAAAAATCCAGCATAACCTGGATTTGTATAGGAAACGCCTGTAGACTATGATTTAAGAAGGCAATTGAAAACAGAACCCTTTGAATGGCTGAATAAGTTTCTGATAAGATGTATCATCACCTAATTTTTAATTTTAAGTAGGATACTGCCTTGATGTCTATGGTGATGAAAACTTAAAGATAAAACTATCATATCATTATTAACATTGTTTTTAAAATACAGATTAATATTAATAAGTGAAATACAATATTAAAGATGAAAAACACAAGAGAACTAAAAACGTTTTGACTGTATGCCTGTATGTGTGTATGTATGTGTGTATGTATGTCTTTTAAAGAGTTCTATGAGTTACTAGAATATCTTTTAGAGGTCCTTTTCAGAAGCTGACTATCAAATATATAAAACTTACATTGTCGGTTATGAATACATTTCCTCTTAACCACTAACCTGTTCTAATTTTGTACCAAGACAGCTAAACCTTCTATTATCTCCCAAAGCTGGCAGCCCTTTCTTAGCCCTGACCTAAGTCTCCTGTAGGGAAAGGTGCAGGAAAAAAAAAAAAAAAAAATCAAGATTTGGCTTACCGCAGGAGGGCCATGGGTTGAAGGCTGCCATCCCTGAGGATTAACCAGCCAGGGTCCGCCCAGGAGCACTGCAAGTATCAGCCTAGAGACAAAGCAAAAAAAAAAAAAAAAGGACAAAATTGATCCAGTCTCACAAAAAAAATCCAGCGAGAACAAAGAGAACCCATCTACAAAGGTAACAAGACCCCTAAGAAGCATGATTTAAAAAAAAATGCGCATGCGTGTACACACACACACACACACACACACACACACCTATTGTGCAGTAACTGGAGCACAAGTAATACCAGCAATGGGGAGGCAGACAGGAGAATCCCTGGGAATTTCTGACAAGTCAATAGAGTGGAATTAGAAGCTTCCTGGTTCAGAAAGAGACCCTGTCTCAAAGCCAAGATAGAGAGCCACTGAAGAAGATACCCAATACCAACCACATAGTTATCACAGACACAGACACACTTTAGGATAAAGTGTGATCGTCTGCAAAGGTTAAAGCCAAACAACAACCACCACCACCTGCAAGATCTTCCAGACTCAAGCCCATCGATCTCCCGTAGTTGCGTCAGAGACCAAAAAAAAAAAAAAAAAGTCTAGAGTCCGACCCCACAAATGCATGGGTTCCGGGGTCTTAGTGTGAGGTCGGAAACCGGTTGGTTGGTACTAAGTTTGGTACTAAGCACTGGCACACTTACAGAGACTCAGATACCCCAGAATTTGAGTCAAAGCTCAAGGCAAGCAAGTTGCAAGAACCGTGCACGCACACCCTAACGGCACAGCACGCGTACACACACACACACACACACACACACCCTAACGGCACAGCACAGCACGCACACGCGCGCACACACACACCCCTTGTCACTTCAAATATAAAAGAATCAGAGCCCTTCCCAAGTCGGGTTTGACGCCCTTTACAGATCTTTGCTTGGAAGGGACCGCTTAAGAGCCTGGCTCGCCTTCCTGGCCTCCGCAACCAGGTCTCTCCAGACGCTGGTTTCAGCAAGCTTCCCGCCTTACCCGGCTCGCGGCCACTGGCCCTGACTGCGCTGCGGCTGAGATGGCTCGGGGCTGCTGCACCGAGTGTCTGGCTTCCGTCCTGCACCGAGACAACGTCCCAGGCCTGGCCTACTCGGCTCACTAGGGCCGGCCTTTCCCAGTCTGTAGAAATAGCGCACCCAGACCCCGGACCTGGAGGGTCGAGGGCAATGGGGGCACCGAGTCAGCGAGAGAAGAGAAAGCACCCGTTGCACCCCAGCACTGAGCCAGCCCTGGCCGCAGGCGCCGCTTCTCCGTGGCCGTTCCCACGACCTGCCAGGCTCTCCGTGACAACGACATCGGTAGCCCTCCGGTCCGGAATAAGGCCTTACCTTGGCCGCGGACAATGGCGGCCGCACCCCCCAGAGTCGACCAGGACACACCGCGAGGACTACTGGGAGTTGTAGTTTCAAAGAGACGCTCTTGTTGCTGCTACCGGAAGTCGGCCAAGGCCATTTTCAGAGCATATTCTTCCCAAGTACCGCTCTTGAAACACTCAGACTCTTAGGTTCCGCTTGTTTCCGAGGCCGAGAAGGGCGGTGGTTCTCTCACTTGCCATCTCTCCCTAACTGATGACAGCCAGGATAGTTTGGTAGGCCAGGAACCTCAGTTTGAGTCTCAGTAAAATGGCAGCTCAAGCAAGGTAGCTACTTTCAAAGTTGGAGCTTGATGAGGGTGAGTGATCTCTAGGAAGCACTTCATTCAACCTTGACAAAATTGAGAACATGGTTGTTATTATACCTTTATTTTATTTTAAGATGAAGAACCTAATTCTGACTGGCCCCTTACATATGAAGTCCCACTTCTGTGAACATCAAGATTGCCCCCCCCCCCAAACCTCTTTCAAGATGGCAAAGTCTTATGGGAGTCTAAACTATCAAATTAGTTGTGGTATTTCCTGGAGTCAACATTTATTAAGCAGCATTTGGGGCTAGAACAGAAAACAGCTAAAGAAACCTCTGCCAAGTCAGACCTGTTTATGACACGTGAAATTTCATAGTATATGAAGGGCAAGACCACATTTAAAAAAAAAAAAGTGCAACTAAAAGTGGTTCTGGCATGTACTAGCAACATGAAGTTATGGGTTGAAGAGAAGCAAAGGAGGCACCAGAAAACACATTAAACAACGAAGGGTATTTCATTTTCTGCAGTAAGAAAAGAGTGTATGGAAAAGCTGAAGAACAAGTTATGAAATACATTAAGGTTGTAAGACTATAGAGTGTCAGAGGTTGGCAGGAAGAGGAAATGGACTGGAGTTTCTAATCCTCCTGCCGCCACCTCCTGAGTGCAGGGGTTATAGGTATGACAGCTTTTATGCAGTTCTGGGGATCCAACTCAAGGCAAACACTCTAACAACTGAACTGCATCCCTAGCTTAGAAATCCAGTTTCTTTGTAGTGAGTTAGAGGGAACACTGAAAAGTTTAGGTGAGGGAGTAGTCTCTGTCTCTGTCTCTGTCTCTGTCTCTGTCTCTCTCTCTCTCTCTCTCTCTCTCTCTCTCTGTGTGTGTGTGTGTGTGTGTAAAATGAATTAGTTGCTGTAGAGAAAGAACTTCTGGACCCGAATGAGCAGTGAGCAAGGCAGACCTCAGAGACAGTTACAAAAGAGAAGGTCATTTAATGAAGGTTTAAGGGTTAGATTTGATGGGTAATATTGGCACTCACTGGGATGTTAAAAGGAGTCAATGTGTGTGGAGAAGCTAAGGAAGAAAAGCTGAATTTAAGGGAGAGGCCTAATAGGTGATATAAAAAGACCAAGGTACTGACATAGACCCTGGGTGGACAGGAAAGTGATCTTAGGCAGAAATACAGAATTGAACAAAATAATAATATATGGATGGTAGTACACAGCCCCACCTTTAATGATTAGACAGAGAAACAATGCTTGAAGGAGTAGTGGAAGGTTAGAAGAGTCTTTCTACTTTAACCCCAAAGCTCATTCCTCCAGCCAGCAGTCAAAGGTATCTTTAGATTTTCATACCATGTCTCTACATGTCCTTCACTGGCTTCCTCTTGTAACCTGAATAAAATTCAAGCCATAGTTCACAACTTAGAGAACAATGGGACTGGCCTCATTTTCCCTGACCCACCTTAATTCCCTCCCTCACCACCCACACCCCAAAGCTCATCTCATTTCACTCCTACTCCTAGACTCCTGTAAGACCCACGAAAACAGGGTCACTCCTGTCCCAGGATGAGTTGGCACCCCCAAAGACTCGAGAGAAACTGCTTGATGCAAAATGCAGGAGGGTTTATTATCAGCCAGCTGAGGAGGTACTCCTTTCTCCAGGCAGGGCTGGGAAGTTCCACCCTGAGCAGTAACAGTAGGGGGCTTTTAAAGGAAAAAGTAAGGAGTTGGGAGGAGTTGGGAGGAGAGCTGGGAGGAGTTGGGTTACAGCTCTTCTCTGGGGCGGATGTCCTTGGTAAAATTACAAGGCATGAAGAGTGGGGGGTGAGCTACTGTCCTTGCAGTTATCTCTGGGTCTCTAACACAGGCAGGCTGGGTCATCTAAGGTATAGGAACAAAAGGCTTCTTGCTAGCTTTAGAGAACAAAGAGCTTGTTACTGGCTGTATTCTTAGAGATTGGGGAAATAAGCCTTTGGGGGAGCATTTAGGGGCTGTACATCTCAGGGGGAAACACTTTGGGGATCTCACACTCCAATCTCCTCTAACAGGAAAAGGCCAATCTGGCTTTGGGGCCTTAACACTTGCTGTTCCCTATGCTTAAAGATGTCTTCCTCATATAGTCACTAGGTGGTTTCTTTTCTTCTTTCAGATCTGAATATAATATCTCTTTTGGATGCCAGCTACCTCTGAGTGTCTCTCCACCAAATCTTAATCCAAACACCCTGTTTTGTTTTCTTTATACCAATACTGCCTAAAGTCCTTTGACTTTGTTATTTTAAGTCTGTGCAGAAAATATCTCTGTTCTTGTAACTGTATGGAAGAAACAAATTTGTAATTTCTTAGGGTTTAGTAATGATACATATATTTGTTCAAGAAATACTAGCAAAGAAGTGTCTCAAACTGCAAGTTACTATGCTTTTTACAACTGAAGTTTCTTAAGACCAAGAGACAAAAGGAAAGGGGAAAAGTTTGTCAAAGCTATCACTTTACATTTTCATCTTTTAAAGTTGATAAATTTTATGAAATTCAATCACTTAATGCCAGTTTTGAAAAATTCAGTATGCCAGTATAAAACAGGATATTAATTTATGTTCGAAAATAAGACCTGATAGCTCTGTTCAAGTTTGAACTCTCATGTCATTTGATCTAAAGGCATCAGGAAACAAAAATGAAGATAAAGATTATGGTTTGAATATTTTTGTCACCTCCAAAACTTATGCCTTGAAATTTAATCTCCAACAAAATAATGTTGAAAATGGCATATAACAGGAGATATGTGAACCCCTTATGACTGGACTGATGCCTTTATAAAGAAAAATCATTGATGTTCTGAGTCAGTTTGATAGAAATGTTCACTGATAAGTGACCTCTGGGGAAAAAACAACTCTGCATTGTACTAGTCCCCATCCTGGGTCACCCCTTATTCTTGTTTATATTTCTTTAGACCAGTGGTTCTCACTGGTTGAGATAGTTTAGGTGTAAAATGACCCTTTCACATGGGTCACCTAGGAGCACTGGACAACAAATATCTATATTAGTTGTCATAACAGTAGCAAAATTACAGTTATGAAGTAGCAATGAAAATAATTCTATGCTTAGGGGTCACCACAACATGAGTAATTATATTAAAGGGTTGCATCAGTAGGAAGGCCCCTGCCTTAGACACTGTTTTTTTCTGTTAAATATCATCTACTTCTCTTATTTATCTTCAGTTTCCCAGTTATTTGCTATAATGAGATGTGAGGCATCACCTAGTCTAGACTCTGACAGATATGTTATTCTATTCTGGAAGGAATAAAAGAGGAAAGAGGGTGCTTAGAAAAGAAACAAAAATACCTCCAATAGTGGAATTGATGGGATAATGAACAAAACATGCAAGATAAGAGTAAATGTGAATGTCAATGAAAAATACCGTGTGATGGTAATCTAGCTTGCAACCTCAGCATTCAGATGGCAGAGACAAGAGTTGAGTCCAAGGCCAGCCTAGACTATATTATATTGAGCTCCAGGCCAACCTGTGGGATAGAGTGTGGGGCACATAGTGACAACCTTTCTAATACTTAATACTTAAAGAAACTATGGGAAAGATGAACATGGAAAGAGAAGTCACAAAATATACACATGCACTAGAACAAGAGACATTCATATGACTGAAAGAATGAGAAATGATGAATAAGACAGGAACAACATGTGGGAAAAATAATAAAATAAGAGATATCCCGAGTGATGAAAGATTCAAGCTAGTCTTTCTTCTTTAAAGGTTAGTTGTCTCAAATATATAATCACCCTCTCCCCATCAATGTTCATTGTTCTTATAATGTATACCTAATTAATATTCTGAAGAATTAATTTCTCTTGTCTTTTTTCTTTCTTCTTTGTTTGTTTGCTTGTTGTTTGTTGCTGGTGGAGGTGGGGGGAAGGTCTTTCTTTTCTAATTTCTGTAGTCATCCACTTTACATGACCAATTCCACCACTAACACACAATGCCTCTTCTGCTTCAAGCCTCACTTTAGCTGCTAATGGATGGAGAAGGTCAGCACCTGAAGGTCTGAATGTACAAGAACTGGGGTATGGCTGGGTGGGGTGGGGTGAGGTTCTGCAGGATGAATCTCAACCACAGAACCATGTAAAAGGAAAAGTTTTCACTCAGGGTCCCCAGGATCAAGTTCTCAGCACAAAGGGAATTTATTTGTCCAAAAGAAAGAGCAAGGACAGGGAACAAAGATAGGAGAAAAAAGATGATGGAGAAGAGAAGAGAGCAAGGGAGAGGGAGGAGGTGTATTTGTCTATGAGAGACAAAGGACTGTCTCTGGATAGAGAGGAGACAGAAGTGGCATGTAGAAGAATAGTTTATAAGAGTTCAAGAGGAAACTCAGGAAGAATTGTTTAATTTTAATTGGTCATGTTAATTAGGTAAGCCAAAGTGGGCTTTTGATAGCTGGACTTTAATACTTTCATAGCTCGATCTTAGTAGTCACCCTGAGGAGGAGGAAGTGGCCAAATAAGGGAATATACTTTGGTGCCTAGCTTTAGGAATGGAATCTAGAGGTTTTTAACAAGGCAGAGGGAATAGGAGAGAAGGGTATGGTCTGCCAGAGCCATGCTTGCCACTTTGTCACTCTTGAGTTGGCCAAAGTACCTTCACCCACAAAGGTACAAAAGCTTATAGAGCATCAAATAAATTGGACCAGAAAAGAAAATCCCCCTGCTACGTAATTGTTAAAACATTAAACATATAAAACAAAGAATATTAAAACTTCAAGGGAAAAGGAGCAAGTAACGTATAAAAGCAAACCTATCAGAATTATACTCAACTTCTCAATGGAGACTCTAAAGGCTGGAAGGGACTGGACAGATGTCTTCTTGAAGTCTTTAAGAGACTACCAGTGCCAACTCAGACTACTATACCCAGTAAAACTTTCAATCACTAGAGATGGAGGAAACAGGATATTCTATGACAGAGTCAAATTTACACAGTATTTGTTCATAGATACAGCCTTACAAGAGGTGCTTGAAAGAAAACTCAATCTCAAGAAGGCTTACTATACCCATTAAAATACAGGAAATAAATAATCACCACCAATAAATAAATAAAAATATTTATTAATAATAATAATTATTGGTCATTAGTATACCGCAATATCACTGGACTCAGTTCTCCAATAAAGTGACACAGGTTAAAAGATATGAGAATAGGATTCATCCTTCTGCTGCATACAAGAAACACACCTTAACATCAATGATAGTAATTACCTCAGACTAAAACCCAGTAGCCCTTCTATGCAAATGACAAACAGGCTGAGAAAGAAATCAGATGGACAACACCTTTCACGATAGCCACAAATAATATAAAATATGATGATGTACCCTAATCAAGCAAGTGAAAGACATGAATAATAACTGCAAGTCTGTGAAGAAAGAAATTGGAGAAGATATAAGAAAATGGTAAGATCTCCCCATGCTAATGTATTGGCACTATTAACATAGTAAAAATGGCTATCTTGCCAAAAGAATCTACAAATTCAATGTAATCCCCATCAAAATTCCAACACAATTCTTTACAGATTTTAAAAGAATAGTACTTGTCTATGTATGGAAAAACAAAAAACCCAGATAGTTAAAACAATCATGTTAAAAAAAAAAAAAAACTTCTGGAGGTATCACCATTATGACTTCAAGCAGTACTACAGAGCAATAGTAATAAAAGCTCATGATATTGGCATAAAAACAGACAGATTGATCAATGTAATTGAATCAAAGACCAAGAAGTACACTCACACACCTGTAAACAAACAAAACAAAACAAAAAACCAACCAAAACAAACAAACAAAAAAAACCCAATTGATTTTTCATTAAGAAACCAAAACTATACCTTGGAAAAAAGAAAGCATCTTCATCAAGTAGTGCTGGTCTAACTAGATGGGTGTCATGTAGAAGAATGCAAATATATTCACATCTATTACCCTGCAGAAAGCTCTAGTCTAAGTGGACCAAAGACCTCATCATGAAATTGATATACTAAATTTGATAGAAGAGAAAGTGGGTAATAGCCTTGACTGCATAAGTACAGGAGACAACTTCCTCAAGAGAACACCAACAGCTCAGGCACTAAAGTAAAAATTAATAAATAGGACCTCATGAAACTTTAATGTTGCTGTAAGAAAAAGGATACCACTAATAAGACAAAATGGCAGCCTACAGAATGGGAAAAGATCTTCACCAACTGTAGAGAGCCATGTCCGAGCTGGTTCTGCCACCATTCCAAGATGGCGCCGACATCCTGTCACCACCCCCAGCCTGGGACAAGCAAACAAGTTCAGTGTGCATGCGCTTGTTACAAAGCCACATAAGTCACCGCCCATCCCGGGGCGTAACTTGAGGTAATGGGCAGTCAGCCAATCCTGACGACACATGTCTCACTGAGGTGTATATAAGTGGGACCCATCTTGGGCTCGCCCTCTTCCTCTGCATGATGTAATAAAAGTATGCTTGCAGAAGGATTCTGGTGTCCACGTCCATTCTTGCTGGCGAGGCAGTAGTGTGGGCACTTACAACCAACCCTACATCCTACAGAGAACTGAAATCTAAAATATTAAGAACTTAAAAAATTAGACATCATCAAACCAAATAACCCAATTAAAAATTAGGGTACATTGCCAAACAGAAAATTATCAACAGAGAAATCTCTAATGGTTTGGAAACACTTAAAGAAATGTTCAGTATCTTTAGCTAGAAGGGAAATGCAAATCAAAATGACTCTGAGATTCCACCTTACACCCATCAGAATGGCTAAAATAAAAAACTTACTTGACAGCTCATGCTGCCAAGTTGGAGCAAGGAAACACTCCTCCATTGTTGGTGGGAGTAAAAACATGTACAACCATTTTGGAAATAAATTTGGCAGTTTCTCAGAAAATTGGGAATAGTTCTACTTCAAGACCTAAATATAGCACTCCTGGCCACATACCCAAAAGATGTTCCATCATACCACAAGGGTACTTGCTCAACTATGTTCATAGCAGCTTCATTCATAATATCTAGTAACTGGACACCACTTGGAAGTCCCTCAACTGAAGAATGGATAAAGAAATGGTGGTACATTTACACAGTGGAGTATTACTCAGCCATTACAAACAATGACATCATAAAATTTGCATGCATATAGATGGGACTAGAAAAATATCATCCTAAGTGAGGTAGTGATGTCATGGAATACTTTGATTTCTCCATCTATGTTAATTGAGAGTTTTGCTGGATATAGTAACCTGGGTTGGCATTTGTGTTCTCTTAGGGTCTGAATAACATCTGTCCAGGATCTTCTGGCTTTCAAAGCTGCCCACTTTCTCCCTACCTATTCAATATAGTACTTGAAGTCCTAGCCAGAGCAATTGGACAACAAAAGGAGATTAAGGGGATACAAATTGGAAAGGAAAAAGTTAAAATATCACTGTTTGCAGATGATATAATAGTATATATTCGGGACCCCAAAAATTCCACCAGAGAACTCCTAAACCTGATAAACAGCTTCAGTGCAGTAGCTGGATATAAAATTAACTCAAACAAATCAATGGCCTTTCTCTACACAAAGAATAAGAGGGCTGAGAAAGAAATTAGGGAAACAACACCCTTCACAATAGTCACAAATACGATAAAATACCTTGGTGTGACTCTAACTAAGGAAGTGAAAGATCTGTATGACAAGAACTTCAAGTCTCTGAAGAAAGAAATTGAAGAAGTTCTCAGATGAAAAGATCTCCCATGCTCATGGAATGGCAGGATTAATATAATCAAAATGGCTATCCTGCCGAAAGCAATCTACAGATTCAATGCAATCCCCATCAAAATTCCAACTCAGTTCTTCACTGAGATAGAAAGGGCAATTTCCAAATTCATCTGGAATAATAAAAAACCTAGGATAGCAAAAACTACTCTCAACAATAAAAGAACTTCTGGGGGAATCAGCATCCCTGACCTCAAGCTGTACTACAGAGCAATTGTGATAAAAACTGCATGGTACTGGTACAACAACAGACAGATAGATCAATGGAATAGAATTGAAGACCCAGAAATGAATCCACACACCTATGGTCACTTGATCTTTGACAAGGGAGCTAAAACCATCCAATAGAAAAAGAACAGCATTTTCAACAAATGGTGCTGTCACAACTGGCTGTTATGTAGAAGAATGCGAATTGATCCATTCTTATCTCCTTGTACAAAGCTTAAATCTAAGTGGATCAAAGACCTCCACATAAAACCAGAGACACTGAAATTTATAGAGGAGAAAGTGGGGAAAACCCTCAAAGATATGGGCACAGGTGAAAGATTCCTAAACAGAACAGCAATGGCCTGTGCGGTAAGATCAAGAATTGACAAATGGGACCTTATAAAATTGCAAAGCTTCTGTAAGGCAAAAGACACAGTCAGTAAGACAAAAAGGCCACCAACATATTGGGAAAGGATTTTTACCAATCCTAAATCTGATAGGGGACTAATATCCAACATCTACAAAGAGCTAAAGAAGCTGGACTCCAGAAAAACGAATAACCCCATTAAAAAATGGGGTACAAAGCTAAACAAAGAATTCTCAACTGAGGAATTCCGAATGGCTGAGAAATGTCTGAAAAAAAATGTTCAACATCCTTAATCATCAGGGAAATGTAAATCAAAACAACACTGAGATTCCACCTCACACCAGTCAGAATGGCTAAGATCAAAAATTCAGGTGACAGCAGATGCTGGCGAGGATGTGGAGAAAGAGGAACACTCCTCCATTGCTGGTGGGATTGCAAGCTGGTACAACCACTCTGGAAATCAGTCTGGCAGTTCATCAGAAACCTGGACATAGTACTACGACTAGATCCAGCAATACCTTTCCTGGGCATATACCCAGAAGATGTTCCAACTGGTAATAAGGACACATGCTCCACTATGTTCATAGCAGCCCTATTTATAATACCCAGAAGCTGGAAAGAACCCAGATGTCCCTCAACAGAGGAATGGATACAGAAAATGTGGTACATTTACACAATGGAGTACTACTCAGCTATTAAAAACAATGAATTTATGAAATTCTTGGGCAAATGGATGTATCTGGAGGTTATCGTCCTGAGTGAGGTAACCCAATCACAAAAGAAGTCACTTGATATGCACTCAATGGTAAGTGGATATTAGCCCAGAAACCTAGAAAACCCAAGATACAACTCCCAAAACACTAGAAAATCAAGAAGGAAGACCAATGAGTGGATTCTACATTACTTCGTAGAATAGGGAATAAAATATCCATGGAAGGAGTTGCAGAGACAAAGTTTGGAATTAGGAAGAAAGGATAGACCAACTAGAGACTGTCCCAACCGGGGATTTATCCCATAATCAGCCCTCAAACGCAGACACTATTGCATACTCCAGCAAGATTTTACTAAAGGGACCCTGATATGGGTGTCTCCTGTGAGGCTTTGCCAGTTCCTGGCAAATACAGAAGTGGATGCTCACAGTCATGTACAGGATGGAACACAGGGCCCCCAATATAGGAGCTAGAGAAAGTACCCAAGAGCTGAAAGGGTCTGCAACCCTATAGGTGGAACAACAATATGAACTAATCAGTACCCCCAGAGCTTGTGTTTCTAGCTGCATATGTAGCAAAAGATGGCCTAGTTGTCCATCATTGGGAAGAGAGGCCCCTTGGTCTAGCAAACTTTATATGCCCCAGGATAGGGGAATGCCAGGACCCGAAAGACTATGTTATAATGAGGGCTCAAGGGTGTGAGTGTGAGTGGATGAATCTCCCTGGGAAGGGGAAATATATTAGATACCATAATTGGATATTCGGCTGATAGGGCAAAAATGGGTGGAACAGGTTGGTGGAGGCTGGAGGAAGAGAGTAAAAAGGGGACAACTGGAAATTGGGGGCATTTTGGGGTCAAAATAGAAACCTAGTGCAAGGTAAACTCCCTGGAATCTATGAGGGTGGCCCTAGCTAAGACTGCTACTACTGGGGAATACAGAGCCTTCATCAGACTTCTCTTATAATCAGGCAAGACTTCCATTGGAGGGTTTGGGACACCAACGTTGCTACAAAACCTTTGATCCACAATTTTGTCCTGTCTGAAAGATGTGCTGGGGATAAAGGCAGCACAGAAATTGTGGGAACAGCCAACCATGACTGGTCAATCTTGAGACCCTTGCTAAAGGAGAGAACTCACCCCTGACACTGGTAGGAGGTTCAGTGTCAGTGTGACCGCTCTAAGTTACACTGCAAGTATAACAGCTGGGTGGGTGGGATTACCCAAAGTGTCATAGCTCTGAAGGGAAAGGTATCCTGGCATTTGGGAGCCAAGGAATTCCACAAAGTCACACTGCACAACAAATCTCACACAGGAGATTTACTGGGACGGATAAAGCCAAGAGGAGGCTGCTTCTGCTTAGGAAAGAAACAGCAGAGAACTGAGCGGAAGTCTGGGCTTAGATACTGTTTCTTGTGGGGTTGAGGTGTGTTGGAGATTGGTCCTAATGCTTTGTCTTAATCTGGATTCCAAAAACCTTGCTTCCAGATGCTGAGGGTCCCTGCCCCGAGCTGTCTTTGATTGGTAATAAAGAATTGTCATAGAGCCAATGGCTGGGCAAGGAGATGGAGGCTGACTTTTAGATTGTGTGGGCAAAGGACTGAGGGGGAAGAACAGACAGAATTGCCATGTTGGGAAAGCAGAAAGATGAAATTTAAAGGCCCATCGATATGTAAGAATCATGGAAAGTATCCCACTTTCTGGGTCTCAGGTAGCAGAGATAAAATATAGACTTAGCAAATATTAATTCAAGAATAATAGAGGGGAGTGTGTGCTAGCCATGGGGAGGTTTGGAAGTGGCCAACCATTGACCTAGTAAGGCATTACTAGGTCAATAACATTGCATGTGTGTGTGTGTTTTCATTTGCAAATCCAGAGAGCTCTGGCAGGTCATTAGAAGCCCATCCTGCTGGGATCTCAGAGAAGATTAACTATTCACTGCTATAGAGCTTTCTATGTTGGAGATTTCCAGCATGTGGATTGTGGGTTTTCAAGTCCAGAGCTGGGAACAAGCTCAAAATTGGTTGGGTTTCACGTTCTGATCTTGAGCCTTTCACTCTGTAGGCCAGGGCCTGCTAGGTCTGGCTTTTAAGGCAGATAGAGCATTCTGTGGAACACTGGTGGTTGGGGGTCCTCAGTGGAGGGAAGTGGCCATTCCTGTGTTCCTCAAGGCACTTATACCCAGGAACCCGAGGCTGGATACCCAGAGACCTAAGATAGAATCAAATAAAATTGATGGAAAGTCAATTAAATTATTCCTCATAATACTGTGCTATACTTGCATACAGAAACCTAGCATAATCATCATCAAGGGGGCTTCATCCAGCAATTGATGGAAACAGATGCGGAGAACCACATACAGCCAAACATTAGGTGGAGCTCAAGGAATCCCGCAGAAGAGCAGGATGGATTGTAGGAGACAGAGTGGTCAAGGACACACAAGAAAACACACAGAATCAACTAACCTGGTCTCATAGAGGCTTACAGTGAGTAACCAGGGAGTCTGCATGAAATTGACCCAGGTCCTCTGCATGTATTTTGTGGATGTGTAGCTTGTTGTCCTTGTGAGACTCCAAACAGTGGAAATAGAGGATGCTCTGATTCTTTTTCCTGTTCTTTGGACCCTTTCTCTCTTACTTGGTTGCCTCATCCAGGCTTGATATGCAGAAATGTGTTTAGTCTTACAGCAATGTGATATATGATGTTTGGTTGATATCCTTGTAAGGTCTGCCCTTTTCTGAGAGGAATTGGAGGAGTAATGGATCTGGGAGAGAGGGAAGGTAAGGGACAGACACTAGGACGAGAGGAAGTAGGGGAAAACTAGAGTCGGATATAATATAGAGATAAAAATAAATAAAAAATAATAAATTAAGCAAAATGGGGTAAAAAAAATCCAGAAAACGTTAACAAATTCTAAGTTTGGCTAGATGCTTCAGCAGATACATTTACTTGGTATACAAATCTGATGATCTGCATTTGATCCCAAGAACTCATATAAAGGAGAAGGAGAGAACCAACTCTACAAAGTTGTCCTTTATTCCACATGGGAACCATGGCATGTACACACACACACACACACACACACACACACACTCACACACTTCATATGTACACAGTAGATAATTTTTATATAAAAAGATAAAATCCAAACTCTTATTCTAAATGATAAATATAATTTCCTAACATTACCATAATCCCATTCTTGAAGTTAAAAACATTAAAAAATTGGCTTAGCATCTTAGTAAGCAAACACACCTGCTGCTAAGCCTGAGGACCTTCATTATATTCTCAAGTTCCAGTGATTGGGGAGAAAACTTACTTCTTCCACTTCCATTTGACTTACGCATATGTAGCATGGCATTTGCATATCCCCCAAACAAGGAAGCAAACACAGAAATACATCAATCTATCAATTAATAAATATAAAATTAAAAAGAAACAATATATCAGCAAAAACTCCGGTTTACCAACCTATTATATTTCAGCCTATAGTTATTTATAACATCTACTTTCAGTAATTTGATCTATTCTTATAAGTCAGAATATAATGAAAGGTCACACTCTGTAATTGGTTGATAATTCCTTTTTAAATACTAGCTTTATTAAGACATAATTTACATATAGTACAATTCATTCATTTACATTGTGTAATTTTCCAGTTGTGGGAGCACACCTAAAATGCTTGTACTTGGGAGGCTGACACAGCACGATTGCTACAAGTTTGAAGCCAACATGAATGTCGTGGAAAGACCCTGTCCAAAATAAATAAAAGCAGATGACAAGTAACTTGTCTTAAATATATATTCATGTTATCTTACAACAATTACCAAATAATTTTATTTATTTTAATTAACTGTAAGTGGCAGTATGAGCATATGTGCTCACAGAGGCTAGAGCTGTTGGATCTCTAGAGTTGTAACTACAGGTGGATATGACCTGCCTGGCATGGGTTGGGGCAGCCAACTGGAGTCCTCTGGAGGAAAAGTAAGTGTTCTAAAACTTACTAAAACTGAGCTACCTCTCTAGTCCCACAAAGTCACTTTTAGAACTTCACACCTCAGAAATAAACACTTCATACTTTAGTCTTCACTCCTCCCTGCCAGTCTCTCCTCTCCAGGTCAAGAAACCTGTAGTCTAATATGTGCCTCTATGGGTTTACTTCATCAGAATATTTCATTAAATGGAATATTAAAATATAATATTTTGATTGGCTTCCTTAACTCAGCATAAAATTCTCAATACTTAACTGTATATTAAACATTATTCTACTGCTTATGTTTAATACTTATTTACAAATAATGTCATTATCATTGAGTGAGTCTTACAAAACATTCATCATCTGGTAGGTATTTAAATTCATGCAACTTTTATTAAATAAATAATGCTTCTCTGAAGTTTTGTTAACAGTCTTTACAGACATGATTTATTTCTCTTGGGTATCTATCTAAAAGTGAGATTGCTCAGTCACATGATAAGTCTCTGAAGGAATTGTCAGTGAAAGGTTCAATCACCAGCACTCCTACTCTCATAAAAACAAACAAACAAACAAACCTCAAAACAACTCCCTAACCCCCCCAAATCCCAAATCAACCAAACAGATTAACAGATCAACAATCTGCTGGTCAATTTCGCACACCCTCAGCAACCCTTGACATTATCATCATTGCTTCATCTCCATTTTCCCACCATTCATGTTGGCTTTGATGTTTTGTATGTATGCATGTGAGAAGTGTGCTGTGGTTTACAAGCAGATGTCTGAGAAAAAAAAAATCAGTGATGTCATTTCATTACATCCACCATGTGTGTCCTAGGATCACACACAAATTTCCATGCTTACTGACAAGCGTTTTAACCCATTGAACAATATTCTAAGCTAATCTTCACAAGTTTCTTAACTGTGATGACTTTTAGCAATACATATGGAGAGAATAGTCAGTGACCATCTATAAAACCATTCTAAACCCAATAGTCATTTGTTTTGTTCTAAATATCTCAGTTTAATCTTGATCTGTCTTTTAAATATCTTTTGATCCACATACAAACAGTGAGCTGAAATCATTCACTTGGTCTTTATGACTCTCCTGAGGACTAGATCTTAAGGCTTTTTGGTGGTGATTTGGGGACATGCCTTCTCTGGGGCATCTCACCCTGTTTTTCTTGCTGAGCCTGGTGGCCTTGCCTTAGCCAGGCAGGGTTGTTCTTCTCAGGTTTCAGCAAGATGATGTAGCACTTGGGGATGAAGATGCCACCCAGAAGCCCAGCAGTGGAGGCCAGGATGGAGAAGATCTCTACAGCCACAGTGAACTTGCCTCGGGCACTGTGGTACAGGGGAAGGAAGGCTGTCCAGACACTACAGAAGAGCAGCATACTGAAAGTGAGGAACTTGGTCTCATTGAAGATATCTGGAAGGCCCCTGGCTAGAAAAGCCACAGAGAAGGTACACCCTGCCAGGAAACCCAAGAAGCCCAGCACACAGAAGAAGGTGGCACCAGAACCTTCCTGGCACTGGATGACAATGTACCGGGGCTCTGAGATCATATCCCTGTCTGGAAATGGTGGGGAAGTCACCAACCACACACCACAAAGAACAACTTGTATTAAGGAAGCAATGAGGACCACTGAGGTCGAAGCACCAGGGCTCAGGCATACCCGGATCCTGCTCCCTGGCCTGGTGACTCTGAAGGCCAAGACCACTGTGAGAGTCTTGGCCAGAACAGAGGAGACAGCCACTGTGAATACTACAGCAAAGGTGGTCTGACGGAGGAGGCAGGTGGTGACAGTGGGTCTCCCAAGGAAGAGCAAGGCACACAGGGCACACAGGGAAAGAGAGATCAGGAGGAAGTAGCTGAGAGTTCTGTTGTTGGCTCTGACCACAGGTGTGTCTCCATGCTTCAGGAACACTCCAAGAACCAGGACAGCCAGACCAGCCAGCAAGAGTGCCACCAAAGCCAAAATGAATCCCAATGGTTCCTCAAAGGCCAGGAAGATCTCTGTCCTGGGCAGGCAATGGTCTCTGGTATGACTCGAGTACTGCTCCTTGGGGCACAGATGGCATCTCTTCATGTCTATGGGAGACACAAGGACACAATATCTGTAATACAATAGGAACTACACTAGCTCTAAAACAATGTGTCCTAAGTGCTAATTGCTCTTGCAGTTTTTTCATCAATTAATGTATTTATGACTTATTCTCAGTGTTCAGGTTTAAATTTGGTAATATTACATGCAGAGGCACAAAGAGAAATTTGTATACTCTATATCTGTTTTATTCAAGAATTTTGTTTTTGCCTTAAAACAGTGCCCTGTAACTCAGCCTGACCTTGAACTGGTTGAGTCTCAGATTACCTTGAATTTCTCAGCCTCCTTCCTTATCCTCTTAAGTGCTGTGGTTAGAAAAACTGTACCACTATACATAACTTATGTGAGTTGGGGTGTGTGTGTGTGTGTGTGTGACTGCATGTTTGTATGTTCATACATGTGTGGTGTGGATGCACATGCACGTGGAGACCAGAGATTATCATCAGATATTGTTTTTGTCCAGATGACCTGTCAATTGCAGAGAGTGGGCTATTGAAGTCTCCTATTATTAATGTGTGGAGTTCAATGTGTGATTTAAACTTTAGCAGTATTTCTTTTACAAATGTGGGTGCCATTGGCTTGGGGAATAGACATTCAGAACTGAGATATTACCTTGGTAGATTTTTTTTCCTTTGATGAGTAAGGAATGTTCTTACATGTCTCTTTTGATTAATTTTTGTTGAAAATCTATTTTATTAGATATTGGAATGGCTACTCCAGCTTGTTTCTTGAGCCCATTTACTTTGAAAACATTTTTCCAGCCCGTTACTCTTAGATAATAGTTATCTTTAATGTTGAAGTGTATTTCTTGCATGTAGCAGATTCTGTTTTCACATGAGATTCTGTTTTCACATCCATTTTGCTATTCTGTGTCATTTTATTGGGGGGGTGTTGAGTTCATTGATGTTGATATATATTAATGACAAGTGATTGTTATTTCCTGTTATTTTGTTGTTGGTAGTGTTAGTATGTTTGTGTGTGTGTGTGTGTCTGTGTATATGTGTCTATGTGTGCTTCCCTTGTTTTTGCAAGTATGGAATTACTTATTTCCTGTATTTTCTTTTAGATGTACTTACCCTCCTTGGGTTGTGTTTTCTATAGGGCTGAATTTATGGATAGATTTTCTTTTAATTTGGCTTTGTGTTGAAGTATTTTGTTTTCTCCATCTATGGTGATTGAGTGTTTTGTGGGTATACTAGTCTAGATTGGCATCCAATAGAATAAACTAAACATGGACCCTTAGGGCTTTCAGAGACTTGAACCAACAACCAAAGAACATACGTAGACTGGATCTAGGGCTCCTTGTACTTATATAGCAGATATGCAGCTAGGTTTTCATGTGGGTCCTGAACAACTGGAGTGAGAGCTATTCTAAAAGCTGTTGCCTATACATGAGATATGTTCTTGTAGCTGGGCTACCTTGTGTAGCCTCAGTGGGAGAGGATGTGTATAGTTTACAGAAACTTGATGTGATAGGGTAGGGGCATACTCAGGGAGACCCCACCCACTCTGAGGAGAAGAAAATTGTGGAAGGATTGTGGGAGAGCGTGACTAGGAGGAGGAGGGCAGTGAATTGGATGAAAAGTGAATAAAAAATAAATAAAAATAAAATTAGTAACATGCTCAATGGTGCTCCTTCCTAATGTCCACATAAAGCAGAGACTGTGTAACATCTCAGTAAATGGGTGCAATAATTTTTATCTCAGTAGATGAGAAATACCCCTATAGTTCATGTATTTGAATGTTTGATTTCTAGTCGATAGACTGCAGGTGGTGGATTGTGAGGCAAATCCTTGTTGGAGATGGGTTTCTGACTGTGGTCTTTGAGGGTTCTAAATTCCAGTCCATGCCCACTCTCTACATCTCTGCCCCACTGCGGCCTGTGGATCAGCATATAAGCTCTCAGTTACTGCTGTAGTACCATACCTGCCTGACTGTTGCAGTGTTTCCTGTCGTGATGGTCATGGACTCAGCCTCTAAAACTTTAAGTAAACCCCCAGATCAATGCTCTTATTTTAGAAGCTACCTTGGTCATAGTTTACTTGCACAGCAGTAGAACAGTAACTAAGACAATGGAGAAATACAGCAAGCTCACAGTGCCCTGTTTGTCCCTCAGATTCCAGGTCCATAAGCCCTTACCTCTTTGGTCTGCAAACTGTCCTTCAGGACATGGGCTACAATCAAAACAGCAGTGGGGGGCTCCCAGTCTGGGCACTTGGCTGAATCCCGGAAGGCAGCTTTCACTGCAGACAGAGGTGGGTACCTAGTAACAGTGAGCATAGTGTCATTGTGACTCTCCAGGAAATCATGCTTAGCCTCACCAGGAGAAGCAGAACAGAACAGTTTCCTCTCAGCCCACTAGATAAGCTGCCATGCAGAAAGCATATGTATCCTTAGAGATGCTAGACTGCAGAAGTACCATTGTATGTAGTAGGAGAAGGGCTACATATAGCTTCCTTGGCTAATTACTTCAAAAACTTAGCTAAACAGTCTTCCAATCTCTCTGTGGCACCTAAATCAACAATTGGAGGTACAGGGCTACAGAGATGGCTAAGCTGTCAGAAGTACTTATTGCTCCTCTGAGAAGCAGGGTTCAATTCTCATCACCCACAGAGCACCTTACATTGTAACTCCAGTTCCAAAGGGTCCAATTTCATCTTCTGACCTCTGTAGACACCAGGTGTACACATAATATGTATGCAGGCAAATATCCATACATGCAAAATAAACTCAAAAAGAAACTGTAATATTGTCAGACATTTCAGAAGCCCTGCCATGTCCTTCTGTCAAGTCAGCCTGCTTGTCTCAGTTACTCAGAAACCATCATTTTTTATGTTTCCTTCTTTATTTTATTTTATTTTATTTTACATTCTTTTGGACACAGCCTGGGAATGCTTCACTTGCAACTCTTGGCTTTCTTTCTGTTTCTCTGAAGTTCCCTGCAGCCTTGTGATTGCTTTCTGGACTCCATGCCTAACTCAGAAGACATATGTCTGTCTCAGTTCCTTTCCCCCATCTCCCTCTTTTGTGAAGCTGTTAAGATTTATAGTTTGACTGTCCTGTTTGTTATTTTTGCATATACTCTAATAATTAAGTATCGTTGAGCTTCAGAAAGAGAAAATTTACAGGTAGTAACTTCTTTAACACCTTAGCACAGACATACACACACACACACACACACACACACACACAGAGATGCAGACATACACACAGGCACACACCCACATATGCATCCCCCCACTTCCAGTAGAGACCTACAAAGGCTGACTCAGTTTCTTTTAGCACACCTCCAACTCCAGACAAGGATTATCAAAATGGCAGTGAAGAATCCTGAGATCTCTGCCATAAAAGAAGAGACTAAAACAATTTCCCAGCGCAAGCACATTAAAAGGTATTCCATAAGAGTCCTTTGAACACTTACTTAGCATGTGTCTATGAATCAGAACCTCATTCTCATGAAGAAATCCTTAAGGTCACCATTGACTGGAGATGCCACCAGGACAAACTTGAGGAAGTTGCAGAAGGAGGGGGAATTCTTTGTCCACTGGCATAGGACAGGAAGCTGAAGCATTTCTATGCAGCAGATTACATACATAGATATGCCTATCTCAAATCAGCTGATTTATTAACACTTGTTACTAAGTGTTAACATTTAAACCTCAAGTTATTTCCCAAAGTCTTGTGTATTTTGGACCACTGATTAACAGATGGTCAATTTTTGAAGAATGTTTGGCTCTTGATGCATCTGACATAATCAGTGGGTCAATTCCTCAGTAGACTCATAATCTGATGAACTATTGTAGGTGGAAATGGGATATGGGATCTAATTGGAGGAAGAGAGAAACAGGGGCTATGCACTAGTAAGATCTAAGTTGTTTATGTATCTAATCTATCTATAGCCTCACCTCCTACTTCCTTGGTCTCATGAATGGAGAAACTTCCACTACACATCCCTGCTGCCAAGACATATTGCCCCAACCACACATACTCAAAGCAATGGATCCATCTGGCTTGGCCTTCCATGAGCCAATTAAAAACCTTTCCTCACTTCACATCATTTCTAGGGTATTGTTATGGTTGAGAACATCTAACACAACAATTACCCCGAGAGTGTCTGCTGAGTCCATTTCTCAGGTGGCCCATGGGAAGGTGTCTAGTTTAGTGGGTCACTATCTTCATTTTCATTGAGCAGGTCCTGAACACAGACAATGAAAATATTCTCAAAAGATCACCAGGTAGAGATACTGATCCTACTTTGGGAGTCTAGTATGTTCTTGCCCCCATTTTACACAAGTGTGCATTATGTAATTATGTGTATATGTGTTTTTACATGTATATGTGATTATGTGCATGTATATATGAGTGCATGTATAGGCCCAAGATAATGTTGGGAATCACCCTCCATTGTTTTCCCACCATGCACACTGAAGCGCAAAGTAAAACCCTGAGATAACTGATATGGTGATTTTTACTTGCTGGTTTGTTTTGAGCATCTTCTTGTCTCCAACTTCCAAGAATAAAATTACAGGTGGACCACACCGCCCAATCCACATATACAAGTGTTCTAGAGACCTAATGTCTGGATAGCAAACACTTTAACCGCTAAGCCATCTCTCTAACTCCAGCTCTTATATATTTATATTTACTGGTGAGTGAGTATCACTCAGAGAATGCTCTTTTATGAGGTTAAAGAACATAGTCAGTTATAATTGACTGGCCCTATCTAGAGTGGCATCTACTTATGTAGAGATCAAGAACCCTGGACTTTGAATTTTCCTGTGACTTTATCACAGTGACACACAAGTGTCATCTCTGCATCTAGGCAACTCACTTGGATATCCTCCTTCAAATGGACAATCATTTTGTTCTCTGAAGAGGTGTGAGGGTCTATGATGCCTACATGAACCAAGTGGAATATGTCCTTGGGGATCTTCTGTCCTTGGAGAATGTCAAATTTTGACACCAAATCTCCATTGGCATCAAATGTAATTTCAATTCCATCAGGAGTCTTGAAGTGAACCTTTCTGAGGGCATGAAGAAGCTGAAGAAGAATGGGAAATATTGTAGACTGGTCATGGCCAGTACCCAGGGTCTTATCCAAAATTCCATTCACCTCTGCAATGGTATAAAGCCTCCTCATCTTAGGACTGGACCCAGTAGCCAGTAGGTATAAGGGGGCTTAAGGATGTGTGATATTTTCAGAGACTCACAAACATGTTCTAGCTTTTATAAAGTAATCATTCATAATAATTAATCCAGATATTTTAATATTTCTCTCTCTCTCTCTCTCTCTCTCTCTCTCTCTCTCTCTCTCTCTCTCTCTCTCCCTCCCTCCCTCCCTCCCTCCCTCCCTAGCTCACACACTTTAGGCATTTCACAGGACAGCTATCAGTTGTGTTCTCCCCTTATGATGCCATATATTATTCAGGAATCTAACTTAGGCTTGGGTACAAATTCCATTATCATCTCACCAGCCTTAAATTTACATCCCAAACATCACAATGTGGTGTTATTTCCAGGGTCTCATATGGCTCTGTATTACTGGCTTCAAACTTCCCATCAAAACTCTTTAGACACCAAACCATAGTAAGACTTCAACAGACTGGCCCCAGCCCATCCAGGTCCACTAATCAGTCTGACCTATATGGCACATTCCTTTAGTACTCATGTGGCTCTTCTTTTTTGTCACCATTCTAGGGTATTGATATATGCTATCCTTGCCATATACAATGCTATTACTTTTTCCCATGGTGAAATTTCTCATTTTCTATTTGGAACTCAGATATTTCCTGACAGAACTTCTCAGACCATACTCAACCCTTTCCTTGCTTCTCACTCCTTCTACTTTACATTGTTTTTTCATAGATTACCCACACAGCAATTACTAGCCCCCTTTTGTTTATTTTGTGACACTATCTTGCTGTGTAGTTCAGATTGGCATTGAAACTGATTCTCTTGCCTTGACTTCCTGCATGCTAAGATGACAGGCTTGGATCACTAAGCCAGGTGTCATGTAATTTCTAGTCAGTCACTCTCAGCCAAAAATGCCAACAACTATCACTGTCCATCTGGCTCATATGTATCTTTGCCAGGCACACAGTAGAGACTCAAGTCTTCTGAATGAAGCTAGTTAAAACACACCCCTCTTAGGCCACCAATCTTAACACGTTTACTCTCAGTGGATTGCAGAAGATATACAGACAAATAGAGATAGGGTGGAGTCAAAAAGGAAAAAAAATATTATATAAATGTATGAAATTGGTATCCCTTCTGCCCGAACACCATCTTCCTTCTGATTTGCACCTCCACCAGGAGAAGATTGGTGTGCCTGCCCTTCTCCAATACCCCATAGCATGCATGTCTCCCAGGAGGTCTGCCATAACCAGAGACACAGGTAAACCCCCCACCTCAACACTCATGTCAGATAGAACCCCCACAGAGCCCAGAAGATGTGGGATTAATCCTGTCTGCCTGAGCACCACCTTCTCTCTGGGCTGCAACCTGACTATAGGGTATAAGAGAGGGGCAGGGATGTCACTGTGCCCTCTCTTACACCCCATAGTCTGCCTGTCTCTCAGGAGGTCAGACATAACCAGGGACACAGGAGGCTCACCCTAACTAAGAGATACAGAAGGACTGCTATAACCAGGTATACAGGAGGCCCATTATAACCAGAGATAGTACTGTCTAACTCCTAGAAGGCATGATTTAACCTATCTCACCCATGCCTTCAAGGAGGTAGACTATAGTCAGAGGCCAGGCCAGTTAATACCAGAGACAAACAGATGGCAAGAGGCAAGGACAAGAACATGAGAAACAGAAGCCAGTAGTATAATTTGGTGCCCTAAGAACCCAGTTCTCCTACCACAGAAACCCCTGGGTACCCTAGGACACATGAAAAGTAAGATTCTGACCTAAAATCCCATCTCATGAAGATGATATATGCCTTTTTGAAGGATATAAATAACTCCCTTAATGTAAATCAAAACAACCCCGAGATTCCACCTCACACCAGTCAGAATGGCTAGGATAAAAAATTCAGGGGACAGCAGATGGTGTTGAGGATGTGGAGAAAGAGGAACACTCCTTCATTGCTGGTGGGATTGCAAGCTGGTACAACCACTCTGGAAATCAGTCTGGCATTTCCTCAGAAAACTGGACATAGTACTACCAATTGATCCAGCAATACCTCTCCTGGGCATATACCCAGAAGATGTTCTAACTGGTAACAAGGACACATGCTCCACTATGTTCATAGCAGCCTTATTTATAATATTCAGAAGCTGGAAAGAACCCAGATGTCCCTCAACAGAGGAATGGATACAGAAAATGTGGTACATTTACACAATGGAGTATTACTCAGCTATTAAAAACAATGAATTTATGAAATTCTTGGGCAGATGGATGAATCTGGAGGATATCATCCTGAGTGAGGTAACCCAATCACAAAAGAAGTCACTTGATATGCACTCACTGATAAGTGGATATTAGCCCAGAAACCTAGAAGACCCAAGATACAATTTCCAAAACACAAGAAAATCAGGAAAGAAGACCAACGTGTGGATACTTCATTCCTCCCTAGAATAGGGAATAAAATATCCATGGAAGGAGTTGCAAAGACAAAGTTTGGAGCTAAGATGAAAGGATGGACCATCCAGAGACTGCCCCACCTGGGTGGTCTATCACATAATCAACCACCAAATGCAGACACTACTGCATATGACAGCAAGATATTGCTGAAAGGACCCTGATATAGCTGTCTCCTGGGAGGCTTTGGCAGTCCCTGACAAATACAGAAGTGTATGCTCACAGTCATGTATAGGGCGGAACACAGGGTCCCCAATGTAGGAGCTGGAGAGAGTACCCAAGAGCTGTAGTGGTCTGCAACCCTATAGATGGAGCAACAATATGAACTAATCAGAACCCTCATGTCTCTAGCTGCATATGTATTAGAAGATGGCCTAGTTGGCCATTATTGGGAAGAAAGGCCCCTTGGTATAATAATCTTTATATGCCCCAGTACAGGGGAATGCCAGGGCCAAGAAGTGAGAGTGGGTGTGTAGGGGAGCAGGGCAGGGGGAGGGTATAGGAAACATGTGGGATAGCACTTGAAATGTAAATGAAGAAAATATCTAATAAAAAAATTATCTGAGGCAAAATAAATAAATAAATAAATAACTCCCTTAAAGAAAAACAGGAAAAGACAGCCAAACAGAGAGACTCCTTTAAAGAGGAAACAAATAAATTCCTTAAAGAAATACAGGAAAAGACAAACAAACAGGGGAAGAAGTCAAACAAGACAGCCCAAGACCTAAAAATGGAAATAGACACAATAAAGAAGAGGGATACAGGAACCTCTGTCAGGCTAGTGGCATGGGTTCCTTCTGCAAGAACCTCTGCCCAAACAGTGGCACAGATTCCTTCCAGTTTGAACTTGCACCAGAAGCAGACTTTGTGGGCGCTGGCTCTGCACCCACTCCCACAACACCTTGAGGAAGCTCCACTCCCAGGTGCTCTAACATAGCCAGGATCACAGGATCACAGGATTACAGAGGAAGCTCAATGCCCAGGAACTCCCAGGATCACTGGAGCTGTGACATACTCAAGATCAGAGCTGAGGCCACAACATCTTTCCTAAAACCCAGAGAAAATGGGAGCCCCCCCACCCCGGAACCAGGGAAACACAAGTCATAGTCATAGGTACCTTCCAGCTTGTACCTGTGCCCAGAGCAAATCGGCTTTGGCTCCTCAATCACCACTGCAACACTCAAAGAATGTTTGACTCAGAAGAGCTCTGACACAACAGGATCTCAGGATCATAGGATCCCAGAATCAAAGGATCCCATAGAGAACTGGACTCTGAGGAGTTCTGGTACAACCAGGATCACAAGTGCTCCAGTCAGAGGCAGCAAGGGCAGGTAGCAGGAGAGATAACCAGATGGTAAAAGGCAAGTGCAAGAACATAAGCAACAGAAACCAAGGCTACTTAGCATCATCCGAACCTAGTTCTCCAACACAGTAAGTCCTGGATACCCCATCACAATGGAAAAGCAAGATTCAGGTTTAAAATCACTTCTCATTATGGTGCTAAAGGACTTTAAGAAGGACATAAATAACCCCCTTTTCACAAAGGGAGATAACATTGGAGTTAGAAAACCTAGGAAAGAGATCAGGAGTCATAGATGCAAGCATCACTAAGAGAACAGAAGAGATAGAAGAGAGAATCTCAGGGGCAGGAAACATTAACCCAATAGTCAAAGAAAAATAAAAATGCAAAAAGATTCTAACCCAAAACTTTCAGGAAATCCAGAACATGATGAGAAGACCAAACTTAAGGATAATAGGTATAGAAGACAGTGAAGATTCCCAACTTAAAGGGCCAGTAAATATCTTTAATAAAATTATAGAAGAAAACTTCTATAATTTCCCTAACCTAAAGAGATGCCCATAAACATACAAGAAGCCTATAGAACTCCAAATAGATTGGACCAGAAAAGAAATTTCTCTCATCATGTAATAATCAAAACATAAGATGCATAAAACAAAGAAAGAATATTAAAAGCAGTAAGGGAAAAAAGTCAAGTAACATATAAAGGCATACCTTTCAGAATTACAGCCTGCCAAGTACAGAGGCAGATTCTTACAGCCAGCCATTGGACTGAGCATGAGGTCCCCAATGGAGGAGTCAGACAAAGGACTGAAAGAGCTGAAGGAATTTGCAACCCCATAGGAAGAACAATAATATCAACCAATGAGATGCCACAGAGCTCCCAGAGACTAAACCACCAACCAAAGAGCATATGTGGAGCGACACATGGCTCCAGCTGCATATGTAGCAGAGGATGACCTTGTCAGGGATCAATGGGACAAGTGGCTTTTGGTCCTGCGAAGGCTCGATGCACCGGTGTAGGGGAATGTCAGGGAGAGGAGGTGGGTGTGGGTGGTTTGGGGAACACCTTCATAGAAACAGTGGGAGGGGATATGATATAAGGGGTTTGTGTGTGGGGGAACTGAGAAAGGGGATAGCATTTGAAATGTAAATAAAGAGAAATATTCAATAAAAAAAGAAAAAAGGAAGCAATAAAGAAATCACAAATAGAGGCAACCCTGGAAAAGGAAAAGCTAGGAAAGAGATCAGAAAGTATAAATGCAAGTACCACCAACATAATACAAGAGATACAAGAGAGAATCTCAGGTGTAGAATATAATATAGAAGATATAAAAACACCAGGGAAAGAAAATACAAAGTGTAAAAAGCTCCTAAAAGACTAAACCTAAGAATAATTGGAATAGAAGAAGGTGAAGATTCCCAGCTCAAAGGCCCAGAAAATATCTTCAACAAATTCATAGAAGAAAATCTCACTAATCTAAGGAAAGAGATGGCTGTAAATGTAAAAAAAGCTTACAGAACACAAATAGATTATACCAGAAAAGAAAATCCTTCCATCACAACACAATAATCAAAACACAAAATACATAGAATAAAGAAAGATGAATATTAAAATTCGTAAGAGGAAAAGGCTAAGTAATATATAAAGGCACATATATCACAATTATACCAGATTTCTCAATGAAGATTCTAAAAGCCTGAAGATCCTGGAAAGGTGTCATACAGGCCCTAAGAGAACAAAAATGCCAGCCCAGGCTACTATACCCAACAAAACTCTCAATCATCATAGATAGAGAAACCAAGATATTCCATGACAAAACCAAATTTTAATAATATCATTCTGCTAATCCAGCCTTACAGATGATACTATAAGGAAACTCCAGCAGCAAAAGAGTAACTACACCCAAGAAAACAAAAGAAATTAATTGTCCCACAACAACCTCTGACCCCAAAAGAGAAACACACACATAATACCACCTCGAAGAACAAATTAACAGGAACTAACAATCATTGGTCTTTAATATCTCTCAATATCAATGCACTTAATTCCCCAATAAAAAGACACATAAGTAAACAGGACCCAGCATTTTGTTGCATATGAGAAATACATCTCAGTGACAAAGGACAGCCAATACCTCAGAGTAAAGTGTTGAAAAAAAGTTTTTCAAGCAAATGTCCCCAAGAAACAAGCTGGACTTTCAACCAAAAATTTTGAAAAGAGACAGGGAAGAATACATCATACTAATCAAAGAAAAACCCACCAAGATGAAGTCTCAGTTCTGAACATCTATGCCCCAAATACAAGGGTGCTCACATTTATAAAAGAAAACTTAGTAAATCTTGAAACACACATTGAACTTCACACAATAATAGTGGGAGACTTCAACACCTCACTCTTACTAATGGATATATCATTGAAAGAGAAATTAAACAGATACACAGTGAAACTAACAGAAGTTATGAATCAAATGGATTTAATGGATATTTATAGAACATTTCACTATAAAACACCTTATGGAACCTTCTCCAAAATTAATCATGTAATCGTATACAAAACAAGCCTTAACAGATACAAGAAGATTGAAATAATCCCATGCATTCTACCAGATCACCATGAACTAAGTATGGACTTCAATAACAACAAAAACAGAAAGCTCACATACTCATGAAAACTGGACAACTCTCTATCAATGATGACTTAGTGAGGGAGGAAATAAAGGAATAAATTAAAGCCTTTCTAGAATTCAGTGAAAATGAAGACAGCATGTCCAAACTTATAGGAAACAATGAAAGCAGTGTTAAGAGGAAAATTCATAGCACTGGGTGCCTTCATAAAGAATTGGAGAGATCCTATACTAGCCACTTAACAGTAGAAATGAAAGCTCTATAGCAAAAAGAATCAAACACATTCAAAAGGAATAGGCAGAATGAAATAGTCAAACTCAGGGCTGAAGTCAACCTATTAGAAACAAAGAGATCAAGACAAAGAATCAACAAAATCAATAGCTTGTTCTTTGAGAAAATTAATAGAATAGAGAAATCCTTAGCTAAACTAATTAAAAGACATAGAATAAGTATCCAAATTAACAAAATCAAAAAGGGAAAGGAAGACATAACAACAGAAACTGAGGAAATTAAAAAAAAATCAGATCTTACTACAAATGTCTATACTTGACAAAACTGGAAAACTAGACAAAACGAATGACTTTGTAGACAGATACAATGTACCTAAATGTACATTAAATCAAGATCAAGAAAACTATCTAAATAGTCCCATAACATCTAAGGAGATAGAAGCAGTCAGTAAAAACCTCTCTACCCAAAAAGGCCCAAGGAACAGATAGTTTTAGCGCAGAATTCTACCAGACCTTAAAAAAACAGCTAATACAAATACTCCTAAAATTATCCCACAAAATAGAAAAGAAGGAACACTAATTTATTCTATGAAGCCACAGTTACTCTCATACCTAAACCACACAAAGACCCAACAAAATAGAAACTTACAGACCCATCTTGCTTATATCAATTCAAAAATATTCAAAATTATTTCAAACTGAATCTAAGAACACATCAAAAATGATCATTCTCCATGGACAAGTAGGCTTTACCCAGGGATGCAGGGATGGTTCAATACATAAAAATCCATCAATGTAACCCACTATATAGTAAACACACAAAAAGTCATGTGAATATCATTAGATGCCAAAATATCCTTTGACAAAATCCAACATCTTTTCATGTTCAAAGTCTTGGAGAGATCAGTAATTCATAGCATATATCTAAACATAATAAAGGCAATATATAGCAAAACAACATCAAACAGAAATTAAATGGAGAGAAACTTGAAGCAATTCTACTAAGTGGACAAGACAAGGCTGTCCACTTCTCCCTATCTGTTCATTATAATATTTGAAATTCTAGCTAGAGCAATTACTCAATGAAGTGGATCAGGGGAAACAAATTGAAAGAGAAGAAGTTAATATATCACTATTTGTAGATGGTATGGTAGTAGACATAAGTGACCCCAAAGATTCTACTGGAGAACTCCTATAGATTATAAACAATGTCAGAAAAGTGGTTGGATATAAAATTAACTCAAGCAAATCAACAGTTTTTTTTATACAAATGAAAAATGGGCTGAGAAAGAAATTATGGTAACAACACCCTCTACAACAGCCATGAATAATATAAAATATCTTGGTGTACCTATAACTAAGCAAATGAATGATCTGTATGTCAAGAACTTTAAGTCCCTGAAGAAGGAAATTAAAGAAGTTCTCAGTAGATGAAAAGATCTCCCATGCTCATGGATCAGTAGGATTAACATAGTGAAATTGTCCATCTTACCAAGAGCAATCTATGCAATCCAATGAAATTCCCATCAAAATTCTAACACAATTCTTTACAGACATGGAAAGGGCAATTCTCAACTTCACATGAGAAAACAAAAAACCCAGGATAAAGGAAACAATTCTCAACTACAAAAGAACTTCTGGGGTAATCACTGTTCTTGACTGCAAGCTGAGCAATAGTGATAGAATTTGCATGGTATTGGTACAAAGACAGACCGTTGATCAATATAATAGAATTGAAGATGTAGAAATAAACCTACACACCTATTGACACTTGGTCTTTGACAAAAAAGGAAAAAGCAACCAATGGAAAATAGTATGTATATTCAACAAATCATGCTGGCCTAATTGGTGGTCTGCATGGAGAAGAATTCAAATTGATCCATATTTATCACCTTGTACAAAACTCAATTCTAAGTGGATTAAGGACTTCAAGATAAAATCAGATACACTGAATTTAATAGAAGAGAAAATGGGAAATAATCTTGAACATATTTTCACAGGGAAAATTTCCTGAACAGAATACCAATGGCTCAGGCTTTAAGATCAACAGTTGACAAATGGGATTTCATGAAACCAAATGACACTGTCAATAGGATAAAATGGCAACATACAGATTGGGAAAAGAATCTCATGAACCCTACATATGATAGAAAGCTAATTACAGTTTCAGGGAGTGGACACAGGAGATGCTCAAAGTAGACTGGCTAGCAGGACAAGCCATATCAATAACTTCTGGGTTTGAGTGATGCACAACGTATGAAACAATAAGGTAGAAGAGGGTAATTTCTCATATCATCTGCAGACCTTCCCACATGTATGTACACAATTGTGAATACCCTCCACATGGGCCTGAATGCCTATACATATATGATTCTACACTGATTAATCAACCAGTCAATTAACCAACCAACCAACCAACCAACCAACCAACCAACCAACCAACCAATGACATTTGCTATCTGTTTGAAATTCTGATTTGCATCAGGCCTATACTAAAAATCATCCTCTGTTTATGAAAACTCAAATTTGGGACAGTAAAAAATGTAATATTATCTGAAATTTTAAATTACTAGGTATCTTGTATTGGCTGTCAGGCAATACTGTAAGGACTGGGATCACCTGAGATCACACACACAGCATGGTATCTTATCCAATGAAGGTTCTGAGATGCCTCTCAGTTGAGAGGATGAGATATCCTTGATGACGCATATGGTCTGCTATACCTCTATAGCTTAGTATAAACCATTGTTCCTGTTCCCTGACCACTGCTGAATCATCCATTTCACACACATCTCTTTTACCTGCCAGGGATGAAAGTCCTGGGAGTCTGTCCATTTCCCATCCTGGTGCTCATAGGATATCATATCATGTAGGGCATGGGCAATGCTGTAGACAGCTGCATAAGCAGCATCAATTTTACTCACTTCTGGGAAAGGATGTGGCTTGTTTTTCAGACTCTCATTCCCTGAACAGAACAGGATACCCTCTGTCACTGTGCTGTTTTGGTAGGGCCATGTACAATTAAAGGTGAACTCCCAGAACTTCTTTATAAACATGTCTTCTGGGGTCTGGCTGGGGCGCAGGTGAGCAAGGAACTCAGGGAAGCCAATAGCCCTGCTGCTATGAGGCAAAAGGCTAAATGTGCTTTGCAACACCTGGGAAATGTCTGGAATAGTTAGAGCAAGTGCCATGTGCAGAGTGTCCTTGCTTACCCACACCTGTCCTGAGACAGAGGCAGCCAATAAGCCATGTAGGATGAGTTGGAAATTTGAATTGCTTAGGAAAACCAGAACAACCCTGGCTGTACATTTCTGCATCTTCTGGATAGTCTCTTCAATTTTAGAAAAGGACTGATGGGAAGGGACTTGGAGGTGGAATTCAATGCAAACCCCAGCTGAGGTCAGCATCTGAGTGGCCAGAGAGCTGGCCTGCTGCCCAAAGTCATCATCATGGGCAAGAATGATCACCCAGGACCACTGAAAGTGAATTATCAGCTGAGTGACTGCATGGGAAGATGTAATGTCACTAGTCAGGGTCCGAAGAAAAGATGGAAACTGGATCTTGTCACTCAAGCTGGGTAGTGATGATCCATGACTGACCTGTCAAGGAAGAGCCAGGCAATGTGAGAATATATGAGATCTCGGACTCAGGTAAAAGCTGGTGGTTAGTTTGACTGTGAGAAAAAGGGGTCTGGTAAGATAGTTCAGCAGTACAAGATCCTGTTCTTGTAGAGGATCTCAATTAGATTGCAAACACCTACATCAGATTGCTAACAACTGTCTATAAGTCCAGCCCCAGGAAATCTCATGCTGTCTCTGGCTTCCCCTGGTAACTGTGGCATAGACATACACAGACTATATACACATGCAGGTAAGAGTATATTAAAATCCAAAATGTGAAGATATTCATGAAAGCACTTGAATATCATGCTTTGGGAATTGTGCTGATTCTACCAGCTATGTGCTTCTCAATGGCTGGTCATCCCTGACAGCCCTGTGGCTCCTGCAGTGAAGTCCAGAACTATAGTTCTTGTTCTCCTCTCAGTATCTGTCCTTTCCACTGCCCCTTCTTATTTTGCTCCTGAATCTCAGGTAGGCTTGGTTTGACTCTCTGGTTTGCACATAGCTGTTGAGTTGTTCTTTTTAAATTTTTGTGTTATGGTGCTGTGTGTGTGTGTGTGTGTGTGTGTGTGTGCCTTTGATGATGCATGTATAGACGTCAGAAAAAAATTATGGAGGACTGTTTTTCTTCTTCTACCAGCTGGGTTCCAGGAGCGTAAACTCAAGTAATCAGGCTTGGTAGCAAAAACTTCTACCTGATGAGCTTCCTAGCTGCTCATAGTTAGAACCAATAAATTATGGGCTCTTATCAGACCACCATTATGTGCTTTTCCATGTTTGAAAGAAAAAGGAGTCTGATTTGTCAGTTTGCTGAAGAAAGAGTGGTTCAATGTTCTCAAAGAGATGGTTCTTGGAGATGTGACAACTAGGGTTTTTTTTTTTTTTTTTTTTGAGGCACAAATGTGTCTGGAAAGCCTCACAATATGTGTTGAAAATCTGCTCCTGCCACTACAAAATCTATAATAGTTATACAATCTTAAAACAAAAGCCCTAGTATCTTGTTGGTTCAAATGGAAGGATACAATTGACTCAATCTTATAAACATGGCCATGTCAACCTATTCCATGAAACACACACTATTAATTGAAAAAAGTATATTTTAATAGAAACATTACAATAACTTATACTAAAACAATTGATTGTTTCTCTGAAACTCAAAATATTACTATTTTCCATGTATGAGGGTTTTGCCTGTATTGATTACTATGCATCACATGTGTGTCTTCAGTCCTTGGAGAACAGAAGAGGGAGTCACATTGTTGTAATGGATTTAAAGATAGATGTGAGCCGCTAAGAAAATAAACTTATGTCCTCTGCAAGAGCAGACCATGGTCTTAAACTCTGAGCCATCTCTCTAGTCCCTGGAATTTAACTGAAGCTTATCTTGTAGACCTATACATTGGAATACAAGAAGTTCTTTAAAAATTGTTTAATATATCATGTTTCTGCTCTGGGCATGATAGTGCATAGAACTCAGGATCTGATGAAAGAGGATTAAGAGTTCAATGGCAGGTTTGGTTATACAGAGCGATGCTGCTTCAACATGCACACATAGAGAGACAAATAAACAGACACAGACACAGACAGACAGGCACACCCACACACACAAGCACATAGATATGAATAAATTCATGAATTTATTGACAGATTTTTGCTTAAAAGAGAGCCTCTCTACAAAGTTGTTTCTCTCAGATATGACTGTCACAGCAAGGAAAAGCTAGTTAACATTTTTGTGATTGATTCTATGGTTCAATACAATTGTCATTTGGCTCAGCAACTCTATGTATATTCCTAAGATGGCCAAAAAGCATGTAAGCATCATAGAAAGTAAAGAAAGAAAACAAAACCCTATACTCACTATTCATAGAAACAACATGCATGCTCTCCCCAAAGATGAAACAGCTGAAGTAATGGTTGTTCATGGGTGTGACCAAAATACCTGACAAGAACTAACTTGAATGGGGAAGAGGTGCTTCAGGTTCACAGTTTGAGAAGGTATAATTCATATGGTAGGTAGTATATGCACAGCAGCATATGCTTCCATAGTAGCAAATGTGTACCTGGGAATCTTTACCTCCTCATATGTTGGTGGAACAGAAAGCAGAAAAAAAATACAGGAAGTGGGATCATGTATTGAAACTTAAGGTTCACCTTCAGTGACTGTGGGATGGTCAAAGACAGCCTGTTTTCTGGTAAAGCAAGGAGACCCAGCAGATAACTGCAAGGGATGGAAGGCATTTGTCTGCCACACTCCTAGTCACCAGGCTCCTGAAACTAGGCCTCAGATCTCCAGAATTCTGTGGCCACCAGTGTATATGTACATGCACATGTGTATGCAAAGTACTCAATACAGATGAAATAAAAATAATTAAATCTTTAAAAATATTTTTAAATAGAAAAAAGTCTCTTTTTGTCAATGCAGGGGGATGATAGTTCTCTCTAAACTATCTATACATGGAGGAGAGAATCATGTTGGACATGAAGAATATTTAGGGAAGCTGGCTCCTCAGCAGAGCTGCTCACTGCTGTGGCCATCACCATCATCACTGCACCACATTCTCTAAAGAATAAGGCTTTGTGCAACTCACCTGGGGAAACTTGTACAGCCCCAGCAGTCTGGCCATGGAGACAGACAGGGATGACCGTGTGTCCCCAACCAAGGCAGCCTGAGGAGAGCCATGCTGGCATGTGTAGTTGGGGATGGGCTCCTCCTGCCCTGTGAGAAAGCCCATTGTCTCATAGAGGGCGCCATGCACTGAGTCTCCAGAGTTTCGAATGGAGAAGCCCAGAGTCACATTGGGCAACAAGTGAGCACTCCTATTAATCTCCTCAATGGCAAAGATGAAGCTCTGGGCCACCCGGTAGCCCCACATGGAGACACTGAGGGAAAGAGAAGGCCACATTTATCACCCATTATGTGGTAAACGGAACAAGAATGAACACTGTGACTCAAGTGATCTGAGTAAAGACATACATCTTCTCAAACACTTGTACAGAGATGTGCACAGGAGAACATTCCAGAGGAGTCAAAGGGGAGCCAGAGGAAATGCAGAGACAGTAACAAAATGGAGAGTTTCAGAAGACAGGAGGGACATTTGAAGATCTATCACATGAACTGCTTTGGTGGTCCACTTGTTTCATTCCACAAAGGCAGAGACAGGTGGATCTTTTTGTGTTGTAGTCACAATGGATTACATAGCCAGACCCAGGTAGCCAGAGCTATATAGCAAGATCCTGTCTCAACAAAACAAAGAAAAAAATCTATTGGATAGTAATATTGGTTACAATATTTAGTAACTAACATCTATTTCAGAAATGCTCAAAGTAAGCCAGAAGATACGGGGACGAGAAGTGAAATGCTGCCATCAGGATATGACTCAGACACTGCATGTATGACAGCCTGTCAAAAGCCAATCATGTGCTGGAAATTCCTTTGCTTGGCCTTACTCTTTCTTGCTGAACTATGGCAACTGAGGTATTTTGGGTTAAAGACTGACATTTTCTTCAGTCTTATAACTAACAGGTAACTCCACCAGCTCCAATGGACATTCCGAACCCACAGCCACACATGACAGCCCCAGTTAAAATCAGTGGGTACAAAACAAAAAGATAGGAAATGTGGGAAAGGGACCTCCAGTGTGGAGGAGGTAATGACAGGTATGGAAGGAAAATAAGAGGGGTTGGGGAATGAGAATAAACTAAATGTACCATAAAAACATATGAAATCATCAACAAATAAGCCTAATAAAAATTTAAACATATCCATTCAAACAATATTAAAATTACTCAACAAATCAGATTTATATTTATTTATATATTTATCTGTATAATTATGCAGATATAATAATTAAAGAATAAAAGGTAATAAATTGAAAAATTTAAAGGAAGGGTATACATGGACAGTGTTTAAGGAAGGATTGAAGGATGCATATATATGGGCTGGTTGAGACAGCAGGATCTCCCTTCCTGGCCAGAAATTCAGAAATCTACCTGTCTCTTCCTTTTGAATGCTGGGATTAAAAGCATATGCCACCACACCACACCCAACTGATGTTGTTATGTTTTAATTTAATTTTTAAAAACGATAGTGCTGAGAGTAGATTGTTTTTGTTTTTGTTTTAAGTTTGAGTCTCCATTTCACTTAGTCTGATGTCACACTCACATCTGAGAATGGACTTGAACTTCTTTTATTTGTATATGTGTATGCATGCATGTATAAGCCAGAGGTCAACTTCTAGCATCTCCATCAACCGTTCTGGACATGTGTGCATGTGCATGTGTGCATGTGCATGTGTGGACATGTGTATGTATATATGTATGGTGTGCATGGGTGTATTTCCCTGTGTGGGTGTAAAGGTTGATGTGATATCAAGATACCTTTCTCAATTGATTCTCCACCCTCTAAAAATCATTACTCTGTGCACATATATTTTTATAGACCTACACACACTACAACACATAGGGTTCAGTATACAAAGTTCTGAGTCAGTTCTCTTCCTCCAATTTTATGTGGGTTCCAGGAGATCATTCAGGTCACCCATGAGGCTTGAATGGCAAGCACTTTACCCCATGAGCCATCTCCCTACCACTCCCCGTACTACTTTATGTGACAGGCTACCTCATTGAACCTGGACATCCTCCATTCAGCTAGGCTGTTGGCCAGCAATCTTTAGGAATCCTCTCATTTCACTGATCCTAATCAGGGTTATAGATGCTCAACATGCTGAGCTTTCACATGGGTTCTGGGAATCTAAACTCAGGTCTTCATGTTTGCATAGTAGACATTTCACCAACTCAGGCATTTCCTCAGCCCTCAAGATCTTTACTTGTGATTCTCCCTTCCCAATCTCCCACATTAGACTTTAAATGTTTACAACACTAAAAAATAAGTGTGCAAATAATGAGTTTGTTAGTGAGTTTTGTTAATTATTCAATAATGTATACATTTAAAAAATATTGCACTTTACTCAATACATACATTATTACTCATTGGCTTAAAAAATAATATGGTAACCAAATATGGTGGCACACACTCTAATTCCAGTCCTCAGGTAGGGATAGGCAGATAGTGACTTTTAGACTAACCTCATCTACCCAGACAGACACTGTCCCCAAAACTAGGCAAGCTTGTGTGGCGGTTCATGCCTGTAATCCCATATTTGGCGTTACCTGCACTACACAAGGAATTCCAGACTAGTCTTGGCACCAAGTGAGATACAATCACACACAAACCAAAAAGTCATTTAAATATTGTTAAATGTGAAAATTCAGAAATAAAAGTCTCCTGCATTTCTGGTTAAATACAGAATGATGGTAGTTTCTTTAGAAAACACTCTTAATAACTGTTTTTGATTCAGGTCACACAATGTTCCTCAATCTTGGCTAAAAGTAACAATCTCCCGGCTCAGCTTTATGAGTCCTAGAACTACAGTCACATAACCAATATTCAGCAATTGTTGCAATAAAATTAGCTAAGTAAAAGCATTCAAAACTAATAATAACCATAAGGGCTGTGTTGAGAAGTACTGTGCAACAATATTTTGGGAATGCTGGAACAAAAATGGGAAAAGATGGGTTGTTGACATAGAGCAGTTCATGGAGTTAGATCCTCATCAACTGAGTGTGGTAGTACATTTCTATAATCCCAGGAGGTAGAAATTCAAGGTCATTTTTGACTACCTAGAGTTGGAGGCAACATGAGATACTTAGAAAAAAATACCAAGCAAAAGGAATACAGTAGATAGAAAACACTGAGGCTTATGGTTAATGAAAATCTATTAATTACATAATCATTTATTCAATAAACACACCTACCTGGACCCTATTTAAGAAGAAAGGATATACAAAAGAATCAAATATGCACACCTGACCTGGGGAGCACATATATTACAGCCAGTCTATGAGCAGCGTATATTTCAATCTGGTACAGATAAGAAAAAAGATGGAGAGAGGTGATGCATAAAGAGAGCAGCAGAGATACTTCATCTACAGAGAGAAAAGAAGTGGCCGTGTAGCTGGGTCTGAGAATCAACCCTTATCCAAGGCTTTATACAACCTTGCAGAGCTGCTTCCGGCTTTTAGAGACCCCTGTCCTGCATACAGCACTTACCCTGAAGCATGAAGCTCAGTCGGTGGAGCAGTAAAATTAGACAGGGTACCATTAGAGAACTGAAAAATAGAGAAGCTGCCCGCAACAATTACATCTCCAGGACGGTTAAACTGAGGGCTCTGTCTTGGCAATAGCCAGGCTCTTGGTGCAGAATGGGCAGAGCCAGAGGGACAGCCAAAGAGAGCATGAAGAAGAGTGTACAGCCACATGCCTACTAGGGGGCCAGACAGCCAATGACAGGACAGCCCCAGATGGGGCAGTGGCTAGCAGTGAAGGGGGCTTTTATCTGGGAAATTGCCCCTGATAGGCATCTGAGGCTAAGATCACACTGGGACATCTGGGCTTGTAGGATGTGGGGAGACTATCAATTATGAGGTGGTGTAGGTGGATGGACACTAAATCCCAGAGTCATTAAGTTGTATCCCCTTCTCCTGTGGTTTCCTAACCTTTCTTTATTCAAGGTAGCAACTCTGGGCATCATCTGCTGACTGTAGAAAGAGTGACAATGGGCCCACATTTCTCCTGGGGAACTTGTAAGCCCAAGAGCAGCTGTGCCCAGGGCGCTCAGGGCACTGTTTTGGAGAAAGGCCACAGATGGGAACAAGAAGCAATTAGCCCAGTAGCTGACATGAGGTATAACCTCTGCGTTTTTCCTCCATGTTTCTGTACTAGGGTGATCGACCAACCCTCCATTGTCTTTAAAGTTCTTTGAGGAAATTCCAGGAAGGTTTTATCATAAAGAATGTGAACCTACATGAAATTACACCAGAAAACAATAAATGTTCTTGTTATTGTCAAGCATAAGCATTAGCTACTGAGCCTTTTTTCTATCTTTTGAAAACAAATCCTAAGGCTGTGAAGATGGTTCAGCAGGTAAATTCACATGGTACACAAATCCGTTGACCAGCATTTGATCCCAAGAACTCATATAAAGGTGGACAAGGAGACCCAACTCTACAAAGTTGTCCTCTGACTGCACTTGGAAGTCATGGTAGGTCTAAACACCTCCTCCCAACAAACGCATTCACACCACACACACACACACACACACACACACACACACACACACACACTTCATAATTTACAATAGATAAGTTTCATGTAAAAACAACAATTTTCAAGTTCTGCCATTCCAACTGGTAAATATAATTTCCTGACATAACCATAATCCCATTCTTAAAGTTAAAAATAGATTAAAAAGGTGACTCCACAATATAGCAAGTAAAGATACCTGTTGCTAAGCCTGAGAACCCTCACTAAATCCCCAAGTCCCACTGTTTGGAGGAGAGAACTGACTTCTGAAACTTGCTATTTGACTTACATATATGTTGTATGTCATTTGCATATCCCCCAAAGTATGCAAATAAAGGAGCACACAGAAACACATCAATGTATTAATCAATAAATAAAAAATTAGAAAGAAAATATATCATCAAAAACTCCAGTTGATTGATATTTCAGCCTATAGTTACTTAACATTCACTTTCAATAGTTTGATTTGTTATTATAAGTCAGAATATAATGAAAGATCATACCCTATAACTGATAATTCTTTTTCAATACTAGCTTTTATTGATACATAATCACATAGTGTACAATTCATCCATTTACATTATGCAATTTTCCAGTTGTGGGAGCACACCTAAAATGCCTGCACTTGGGAGGCTGAAGCAGCAAGATTTGCTACAACTTTGAAGCAAGCCTGGATGTCATGAAAATATGCTGTTTAAAATAAATAAATAAAAGCATATGACAATTAATTTGTCTTAAATATATATTCATGTTGTTTTATAACAATTACCAAACAATTTTATTTATTTTTAATTAAGTGTGAATGGCAGCAGAATGAGCACATGTGCTCACAGAGGCCAGAGCTGCTGGATCCATAGAACTGTAAGTACAGGTGGATATGAGCTGCCTGGCATGGGTTGTGGAAACCAAACTGGGATCCTCTAGAGGAGGAGTAAGTGTTCTGAAACACCAAGCCACCTTTTCCGTCCCACAAAGTCAGTTTTATCAACTCATCACCCCAGAAAAAAATGCTGTATCCTTTCATTTTGACTCTTCCTGGCCAAAATTCCTCTCCACAAAGCTCAAACACCACTAGTCTAATGTATGTCACTATGGGTTTGCTCCTTTAGAATATTTCATTTAATATAATATTAATATATATTATTTTGAGTGGCTTTCTTAACCTAGTCTAAAAATTTTAATGCATGACCATATGTCAAAAAGTATTCTAGGCTCTCACAGCCATTGCAGCACGTTGAGCTCCATAGAGACAACGCCAGGACAAGCAAGAGTCGGATGGGCACTGGGCGACTCTGTGCCTTGCAGAGGAAAATCAACTAAACATGGGCAAAGAAGATCCTAAGAAGCTGAGAGGCAAAATGTACTCATATGCATTCTTTGTGCAAACCTGCTGGGAGGAGCACAAGAAGAAGCACCCGGATGCTTCTGTCAACTTCTCAGAGTTCTCCAAGAAGTACTCAGAGAGGTGGAAGACCATGTCTCCTAAAGAAAAGGGAAAATTTGAAGATATGACAAAGGCTCGTTATGAAAGAGAAATGAAATCCTTCTTTTCCCACAAAGGGGAGACCAAAAAGAAGTTCAAGGATCCCAGTGTCCCAGTGCACCCAAGAGGCTTCCTTCGGCCTTCTTGTTCTGTTCTGAGTACCGCCCCAAAATCAAAGGTGAGAATCCTGGCTTATCCTGGTGATGTTGCAAAGAAACTAGGAGAGATGTGGAACAACACTGCAGTGGATGACCAGCAGCCCTACGGGAAGAAGGCTGCCAAGCTGAAGGAGAAGTACGAGAAGGATATTGCTGCCTACAGAGCTAAAGGAAAACCTGATGCAACAAAAAGGGGTGGTCAAGGCTGAAAAGAGCAAGAAAAAGAAGGAAGAGGAAGATGATGAGGAGGATGAAGAGGACTAGGAAGAGGACAAAGAAGTGAAAGATGAAGAAGAAGAAGAAGAAGAAGAAGAAGAAGAAGAAGAAGAAGAAGAAGAAGAAGAAGAAGAAGAAGAAGAAGAAGAAGAAGTTGGTTCTAGTGTAGCTTTTTTTGTCTATAAAGCATTTAATCCCCCTGTACACAATTCACTCCTTTTAAAGAAAAATTGAAATGTAAGGCTGTGCAAGATTTGTTTTTAAACTGTACAGTGTCTTTTTTCATATAGTTAACACACTACCGAATGTGTCTTTAGATAGCTCTGTCCTGAATGAATTTTCAATAGTCACTCAGGAGGTTGTAAATTGGCATGGGAATTTAAAGCAGGTTCTTGTTAGTGCACAGCATAAATTAGTTACATATGGGGACAGTAGTTTGTTTTCTGTTTTTTTTTTCCTTTTGGTTTTATTTTTGGGTTTTATTTTTTCATCTTCAGTTGTCTCTGATGCAGCTTATACAAAGATAATTGTTGTTCTGTTAACTGAATCCTACTCTGTAACTGAAAAAAAAAAAAGCAGCGGTTTTGTTGACATTCTGAATGCTTCTAAGTAAATACTTTAAAAAAGAAAACTATTCTAATTCTTTTTATAATTCTTTCTTACTGGCAAATAATGTCCTAGTGATTGAGTAAGCCATAGAAACATTCATTAGCCAGTGAACATATAACATATAGATTCTTTCAAGGGCTCCAAAATTTTTTAACTTATTTGTTATTAGATATTTTCTTTATTTACATTTCAAATGCTATCCCCAAAGCCCCCTATATCCTCCCTCCGCCCTGCTACCCAACCCACCCACTCACTCTTCCTGGCCCTGGCATTCCCCTGTACTAGAGCATATGATCTTCACAAGACCAAGGGACTCTCCTCCCATTGATGGCCGACTAGGCCATCCTCTGATAAATATGAAACTAGAGACACAGCTCTGCTGGGGGTGGTGTGGATACTGGTTAGTTCATATTGTTGTCCCTCCTATAGGGTTGGAGACCCCTTTAGCTCCTTGGGTACTTTCTCTAACTCTTTCATTAGGGGACCTGTGTACAATCCAATAGATGAGTGTGAGCATCCACTTCTGTATTTGCCAGGCATTGGCATAGACTCACAAGAGAGAACTAGGTCAGGGTCCTGTCAGCAAAATCTTTCTGGCATGTGCAATAGTGTCTGGGTTTGGTGGTTGCTTATGGGATGGATCCCTGGGGGCGGGGGACAGTCTCTGGATGGTCTTTCCTTCTGTCTTAGCTCCAAACTTTGTTTCTGTAATTCCTTCCATGGGTATTTTGTTCCCCATTCTAAGAAGGAATGAAGTATCCATACTTTGGTCTTCCTTCTTCTTGAGTTTCATGTGTTTTGCAAATTGTATCTTGGATATTCTAAGTTTCTGGGCTAATATCCACTTATCACTTAGTGCATACCATGTGTGTTCTTATGTGATTGGGTTACCTCACTCAGGATGATATCCTCCAGATACATCCATTTGCCTAGAAATTTCATGAATTCATTGTTTTTAATTGATGAGTAGTACTCCATTGTGTAAAATGTACCACATTTTCTGTATCCATTCCTCTGATGAGGGATATCTGGGTTCTTTCCAGCTTCTGACTATTATAAATAAGGTTGCTAATAACATACTGGAACATGTGTCCTTATTACCAGTTGGAACATCTTCTGGGTATATGCCCAGGAGAGGAATTGCAGGATCTTCTGGTAGTACTATGTCCAATTTTCTGAGGAACCTCCAGACTGATTTTCAGAGTAGTTCTACCAGCTTGCAATCCCACCAACAATGGAGGAATGTCCCTATTTCTCCACAACCTCGCCAGCATCTGCAGTCACCTGAATTTTTGATCTTAGCCATTCTGACTGGTGTGAGATGGAATCTCAGGGTTGTTTTGATTTGCATTTCCCTAATGATTAAGGATGTTGAACATTTTTTCAGGTTCTTCTCAGCAATTTGGTATTCCTCATTTGAGAATTCTTTGTTTAGCTCTGTATCCTATTTTTGATGGGGTTATTTGATTTTCTGGAGTCCATCTTCTTTAGTTCTTTATATGTAAAGATTTAGGTTTGATAAAGATCCTTTCCCAATCTGTTGATAGTGTTTTTGTCTTATTGACAGTGTCTTTTGCCTTAAAGAAGCTTTGCAATTTTATGAGGTCCCATTTGTCAATTCTTGATCTTACATCACAAGCCATTGCTGTTCTATTCAGGAATTTTCCCCCCTGTGTTGATATCTTTGAGGCTTTTCCACACTTTCTCCTCTATAAATTTGAGTGTCTCTGGTTTTATGTGGAGTACCATGATCCACAGACTTGACCTTAGTACAAGGAGATAAGAATGGATCAATTCCCATTCTTCTACATGATAACTGCCAGTTGTGCCACCACTATTTGTTGAAAATGCTGTCTTTTTTCCACTGGATGGTTTTAGCTCCCTTGTCAAAAATCAAGTGATCATAGGTGTGTGGGTTCATTTCTGGGTCTTCAATTCTATTCCATTGATCTACCTGTCTGTCGCTGAACCAGTACCATGAAGTTTTTTTTTTTTTTTATCACTATTGCTCTGTAGTACAGCTTAATGTTAGGCATGATGATTCCACCAGAGGTTCTTTTGTTGTTGAGAAAAGTTTTTCCTATTCTAGGTTTTTTGTTATTCCAAATGAATTTGCAAATTTCCCTTTCTGATTCAGTGAAGAATTGAGTAGGAATTTTGATGGGGATTGCATTGAATCTGTAGATTGCTTTTGGCAAGATAGTCATTTTTACTATATTAATCCTGCCAATCCATGAGCATGGGAGATCTTTCCATCTTCTGAGATCTCCTTCAATTTCTTTCTTCAGAAACTTGAAGTTCTTATCATACAGATCTTTCATTTCCTTAGTTAGAGTCACACAAAGGTACTTTATATTATTTGTGACTATTGTGAAGGGTGTTATTTCCCTAATTTCTTTCTCAGCCTGTTTATCCTTTGTGTAGAGAAAGGTCACTGATTTTTTTGAGTTAATTTCATATCCAGCTACTTCGCTGAAGCTGTTTATCAGGTTTAGGAGTTCTCTGGTGGAATCTTTAGGGTCACTTATATATACTATCATATCATCTGCAAATAGTGATAGTTTGACTTCTTCCTTTCCAATTTGTATCCCCTTGACCTCCTTTTGTTGTCTAATTGTTCTGACTAGGGCTTCAATTATTATATTGAATAGATAGGGAGAAAGTGGGCAGCCTTGTCTAGTCCCTGATTTTAGTGGGATTGCTTCCAGCTTCTCTCCATTTACTTTGATGTTGGCTACTGGTTTGCTGTAGATTGCTTTTATTATGTCTAGATATGGGCCTTCAATTCCTGATCTTTCCAAGACTTTTATCATGAATGGGTGTTGGATTTTGTCAAATATATTTTTAGCACCTAACAAGATGATCATGTGGTTTTTGTCTTTGATTTTGTTTATATAGTGAATTATGTTGATGGATTTCCATATATTGAACCATCCCTTCATCCCTGGAATGAAGCCTACTTCATATTGATGGATAATTGTTTTAATGTGTTCTTGAATTCAGTTTTTTTCAGGTTGTTTTCCCATTATTATCCTATAAGGGCTGGATTCATGGAAAGGTAATGTGTAAATTTGGTTTTGTCTTGGAATACTTTGGTTTCTCCATCTTTGGTAATTGAGAGTTTTGCTGGGTATAATAGCCTGGGCTGGCATTTGTGTTCTTTTAGGGTCTGTATAACATCTGTTCAGGATATTCTGGCTTTCATAATCTCTGGTGAGTATTTTGGTGTAATTCTGATAGGTCTGTCTTTATATATTACTTGACCTTTTTCCCTTACTGCTTTTAATATTCTATCTTTATTTAGTGCATTTGTTGTTCTGATTATTATGTGTAGGGAGAAATTTCTTTTCTGGTTCAGTCTATTTGGAATTATTTAGGCTTCTTGTATGTTTATGGGCATCTCTTTCTTCATGTTAGGAAGTTTTCTTCTATAATTTTGTTGAAGATATATACTGGGCTTTTAAGTTGAATCTTCATTCTCATCTATACCTATTATCCTTAGGTTTGGTCTTCTCATTGTGTCCTGGATTTCCTGGATGTTTTGGGTTAGGATCTTTTTGCATTTTTGCATTTTCTTTGATTGTTGTGTCTGTGTTCTCTATGGAATCTTCTGCACCTGAGTTTTTCTCTTCCGTCTCTTGTATTCTCTTACTGATGCTTGCATCTATGATTCCTAATTTCTTTCCTAGGGTTTCTGTCTCTAGAGTTGGTTCCCTTTGGGTTTTCTTCATTGTTTCTACTACATTTTTAGATCTTGGATGGTTTTATTCAGTTCCATCACCTGTTTGGTTGTGTTTTCCTGTAATTCTTAAAGGGATTCATGTGTTTCTTCTTTAAGTTCTACATTTGCCAGTGTTTTCCTGTTCTTCTTTAAGGGCTTCTACCTGTTTAGCAGTGTTCTCCTGTATTTCCTGTGAGTTATTTATGCCCTTCTTATAATCCTCTACCAGCATCATGAGATATGATTTTAGATCTGAATCTTGCTTTTCTGGTGTTTTATGATATCCAGCACTCGCTGAGGTGGGCATACTGGGTTCTGATGATGCCCAGTGGTTCCAGTTTCTGTTACTAAGATTCTTATATTTGCCTTTTTCTCTCTGGTAATCTGTGGTGTTAGATGTTCTACCTGTCTCTGGCTGGAGCTTGTTCCTCCTGTGATTTCTTTAGCCTCTGTCAGCCCTCCTGGGAGACCAACTTTCTCCTGTGTCCCAGTGGTCAGAACACTCTCTGCAGGCAAGCTCTCCTCTTGCAGGGAAGTTGCCAGAAGTCTGGATCTCAGATCCGCCTCCTGATTGCTGGGGTCAGAGTCCTCCCTGGAGGCCAATTTTCCTCTGGAAGGGAAGATGTCCAGGGGTCTTGGTCTCAGCTCTGTCTCCTGGCTGAGGATGAAGGACCAATGGGACCCTGTCCAAGAAGATCTTTTGCTTCTGCTGCCCACATGCTCTCCTGCATAGATGGGTCTTGGTGAGCTAGGGCCTGCCTTTGTCCTTTGATCCCTTTGTTGCTAGCACAAGACTCTCTGGGTTTTTGGAACTGATGTTGTGTTCCACTCACCAGTGATCTCAGGGTCTGGGGTGTGCTAGGGTGTCTACAGTGTGGAGAGAGTTCTGCAGACCTTGGGGCCCCTCCACCAAGATTGTACCAAAGATGGAGCAGGAGTGGAGCCAACCAGAAGTAATCCCAGCTGCTGGTTGGGTGGGTTTCCTTTGTCCCTGTTCTTGCTAGCACAACTTTCCAGGCTATTTTGGAACAGATGTTTAGTTCCACTTACCAGTGATCTCAAGGACCCGGGTGGTACCAGGGTGCCTACAGTGAGTGTGCAGAGTCCTCTGGGGACCTTAGGGCCTTCCAGGCTCCAACATTTTAAAAAGAATCATTAATATACCTTAAATCACATCTTCAACCCTACACATTTATAGCGGAAGACTTCAACACCCAACTATCACCAATGTGAAGGTCATCTAGACAGAAACTAAACAGAAAAATAGTGGCACCAACAGACCTTATAACTCAAATAGACCTAATATTTACAGAACATTTCATCCAAACAAAAAAGAGCATACATTCTTCTCAGTATCTTATGGGACCATCTCTAAAATTGACCATATACTTACTTGGTCATAAAACCAGTCTCAACAGATCAAGAAAATTGAAATAACCCTCTGTATTTGATCAGACCACAATGGAATAAAACTGGACTTCAAAAACAACAGAAACAACAGAAAGCCTACCAACTCATGGAAACTGAATAACTCTCTACCCAATGATCACTGGGTCAGGGAACAAATAAAGAAAGAAATTAAAGACTTCCTAGAATTTAATGAAAATAAATGCATAACATAGAAACTTATGGGATATAATGGAAACAGTGCTAAGAGGAAAATTCATAACACCATATGTCTTCATGAATAAATTGGAGATATTTCATACTAACAAGTTAACAACACATCTAAAAGCTCTAGAAAAAAAAAAGCAAACACACCCACGTGGAATAGGTAGCAGAAGATATTCAAACTCAGGGTTAAAATTAATAAAATAGAAACAAAGAGAACAAGATCAGGACTCAATAAAACAAAGAATTAGTTCTTTCAGGTAATCAGCAGATAGACACATCCTTAGCCAAAGTAACTAAAAGGTAGAGAGAGAATATCTGTAGGAAGCTGGCAGCTCTGACCCGCGGAGCGCCGCGGCCCGGGCTCTGACCAGCGAAGCGCAGCCTTAGCTCTGACCAGCAAGCCTCCAGGCTCCGGCAAGCCTCTGGCTCTGGCAGCCTCTGGCTCCGGGAGCCTCTAGCTACCCGCCATTACAAGATGGCAGGGAACCGGCAGGCTGCCAAGGAGGAGAGCCTAGTGTGCATGCGCAGCTCTCTTCAGGCCCTCCTCAAGCAATAGCCCCTCCCAAACGGGCAATATGCTAATGAGATGTGGCTTGTGACACCAATGAACGGGCAATATGCTAATGGGTGTGGCTTGTGGCACCAATGAACGGGCCACATGCTAATGAGGTGTATCTTGGTGCACCTATCTGCAACCACTACGACACCCTCCCCCCTTCCCTGGGAGAGCATAAAAGCAGCAGCTCTGCTGCTGTCCAGGGTCCTGGGAATCTACTATCAAGGTGCTCCAGAATAAAGCTGACTGAGAAGATCCCGGTGGTGGCGTGACTTTCTTGCTGGTTGAGGGAGGTGCACTGCAAATATCCAAATTAACTAAATCAGAAATGAAAAGGGGGGAAGTAACAACATACACTGAGGAAATCAAAAGAATCATTAGGTCTTACTTCAAAGAACTGTGCTTCCTCATAGAAGCAGGGGGAGAGGGAATGTGATAGGGGAGTTCCGGAGGGGAAACTGGTAAAGAAGATAACATTTGAAATGTAAATACATAAAATTTCCAACAACAACAACAACAACAACAACACCCTGTACTTAACAAATTTGGAAAATCTAAACAAAATGGACAATTTTCTTGATAGATACTATTTACCAAAGTTAAATCAAGATTGGGTAAACAATATAAATAGGCATATAACCCCTAAGAAAAAGAAACAGTCAGTAAAAGTCTCACAACTCTGATTTTAGTAGAATTGCTTTGAGTTTTTTTTTTTTTTCCATTTAATTTGATATTGGCTATCAGCTTGCTGCATATTGTCTTTATTGTTTTTTAGGTAACAAGACTGTCTACTATCTCTATATCTTTTCAATATTCTTGAAGTTCTACTTAGAACAATAAGACAACTAAAGGAGATCAAGGGGATACAAATTAGAAAGGAAGAAGTCAAAGTATCAATACTTGAAGATGATATAATAGTTTACATAAGTAATCACAAGAAAAAAATTACCAAAGAACTCCTACAGCTAGTAAACATCTTCAGCAAAGTTGCTGGGTAGAAAATTAACTAAAAAAAATCAGTAATTTTTTTTATACACGTGATAAATATGCTGAGAAAGAAATCAGGGAAATTACACCCTTCACAATATCCATTAACAATACAAAATATCTTGGTGTAACTCTAAGAAGGCAAGAACTTAAAGTCTCTGGAAAAAGAAATTAAAGAAAGTATCACAAGATAGAAACATCTCCCATGTTCATACTTCAGAAGGATTAATATAGTAAAAAGGTCATCTTACCGAATCTACAGATTAAATGCAATACTCATCAAAAATACAATTCTCTACAGACATTGAAAGAACAATTTTCAACTTCAGATGGAAAAAGAAAAAAAAAAAAAAACCAAAAACCCAGGATAGCTAAAGCAATCATGTACAATAAAGGAACTTCTAGATGTATCATCATCCCTGATTTCAAGCTATACTACAGAACAAAAGTAATAACTAATTCACAGCAGTGTTATTTGTAATAGCCAGAAACTGGAAACATCCTAGATGTACTACAACTGAAGAATGGATAAAGAAAATGTGGTACATCTACACAGTGAAATACTATTCAGCTATTAAAAACAAAGACATCAGCCAGGTGGTGTTGATGCACGCCTTTAATCCCAGCACTTGGGAGGCAGAGGCAGGCAGATTTCTGAGTTCAAGGCCAGCCTGGCCTACAGAGTGAGTTCCAGGATAGCCAGAGCTACACAGAGAAACCCTGTCTCAAAAACCGAAAACCAACCAACCAACCAACCAACCAACCAACCAAAAAAGCAAAACAAAACAAAGCAAAACAACAACAACAACAACAAAACAAAGACATCATGAATATTGCTGGCAAATGGATAGACCTTGAAAATATCTTAAGTGAGGTAACCCAGTCCCTAAAGGACATGCATAGTATATACTCACTTATCAGTGGATATTAGCCATAAAATATAGAACTTTTGACACAAAATGCATAAAACAAAGCTTTTGACACAAAATTTATCCTGTCTACAAGAAATGAAGGGGATGGAGCAGAGTAGGAGGGAATAAACAACCAATAACTGGCCCAACTTGAGACCCATCACATGGCCAATCCCTGACACTAATAATGGTACTCTGTTATGCTTGCAGACATGAGTCTAGCATGGCTGTTCCCTGAGAGAGTCCACCTAGCAACTGACTCAGACATATGCAGAAACCCACAGCCAAACATTAGATGGAGCTTATGGATTCTTGTGGAAGAATATGAGTAAGGATTAAGGCCCCCAAGGGGATAAGAACTTCACAGGAAGACCAACAGACTCAACTAACCCGGAGCCTTGGACTCTCAGAGACTAAACCATCAACCAAAGAACATAAATGGGCTGGACCTAGGCCTACCTGCATATATATAGCAGATGTGCAGTCTGGTCTTCATGTAGGTCCCAAACAACTGGAGGAGGTGGGGAGATATCCCAAAAGTTGTTGCCTGTACTTGGAATATGTTCTTCTAGATGGGTTGCCCTGCCTGGTCTCAGTGGGAGAGAAAGTGCTTAGCCTTGCAAAGACTTGATGTGCTTGTGTGTGGGATAGCCATAGCCTCCCTCCCCCCAGAGGAGAAGGGGAGGGAGATGGGTGAAGGATAGTGTGAGGCAGTTTTTGGGAGGGGGCCAGTAAACAGGATGTAAAGTAAATAAGTAAAAAATAAACTCTAAGAGTAACAATCAGTACAATATGTCTGCACTTGTGCTCACAAACACACTACAGCAGGCCCTGAAGATTACAACATGACGGAATCACAAGAATAAGACTTTAAAATGGTCTTTATGAATATGGTATAGGTCATTAAGAAAGAAATTAATACATTTATTTTAAAAATACAGGAAAACACGAAGAGTGGAAAGAAATGAGTAAAACTTTTCAAGACTTGAAAATGAAAAAAAGAATCAATAAAGAAAACCCAAGAAGATTCCCAGAACAAAGACCCAGAAAATATCTTCAACAAAATTATAGGAGAAAATTTCCCTAACCTAAAAAAAAAAGATACAAGAAGCTTACAAAACACCAAGAAGATTGGACCAGAAAAGGAAATCCTCCTGTTACAAAATAGCCAAAACAGGAAATATGTAGAACAAAGAATTTAAAAAGCAGAAAGGAAAAAGACCAAGTAACATATAAAAGCAGACTTATCAGAATTTCACCTGATTTCTCATTGGAGATTCTAAAAGATAGAAAGGCCTGGGCAGAGGTATTGCACACCCTAAGAGACCACAGATGTCACCCCAGACTTCAATAGCCAGTAAAGCTTTCAGTCACCATAGATGTCTCCATCTATAATGGCATTCCATGACAAAACCAAATTCAAATAATGTCCTACCATTAACCTAGTCAGTCCTACAGTGAATACCAGAAGGAAAACTCCAACCCAATGAGGCTAAGTATACATAAGAAAATACAAGAAATAAATAATTTAATACCATTAAAACCAGTAAAAGAGAAATACACATACACACACACACACAACTAACACAAACATCAAAATATCAGGAAGTAACAATCATTGGATACTAGTATCTCTCAACATCAATGTAGTCAATTCTTCAGTTAAAAAGACACAGGCTAAAAGAATGGATGCATAAACAGAATCCATCATTCTGCAATATACAAGAAACACATCTCAGCAACAAAGATAGTAATTATCTCAATATAAAGAGCTGGAAAAATGTTTTCCAAGCAAATGGACCCAAGAAAAGAGCTGAAGGAGCCATTTTAATATCTAAAAAAATAGCTCACATCCAAAAGTAATTATAAGAGACAGGGAAAGACACTTCATATTGATCACAGGAAACATCCACCAGAAAGACACCTCAATTCTGAACATCTATGTCCCAAATGCAAGTGTACCCACATTCATAAAAGAAACATTACTAATGCTTAAATCAGACATTGAACCTACACATTAATAGTGGGAGACCTTAACACCTACTCTCAACAATTGACAGATCATTGAGACAGAAACTAAAGAGAGAAGGAATCTAATAGAAGTTATGATTCAAATGAACGTAACAAATATCTATAGAACATTTTATCCAACCATAAAAGAATATACCTTCTTCTTAGGACCTCATAGAACCTTCTTCAAAATTGACCATCATATAATCAGTCACAAAGGAAACCTCAACAGATACAAGAAGATTGAAATAACCCCATGCACCTTAACAGATGAGTATAGATTAAAGCTAGACTTCAACAACAGAAACAACAGAAAGCCTATATATTCATGGAAACTAAGCAGCACTCTATGATCACTAGTTCAGGGAAGAAATAAGGAAAGAAATGAAAGACTTTCCAGAACTCAATGAAAATGAGGGTACTATATACCCAAATATATGGGACACTATGAAAACAGTGTTAAGAGGAAAGTTTGTAGCACTAAGAAATTAGAGAGTTCTCATGCTAATGAATTAAAAGTACATCTGAAGGCTCTAGAAAAGAAAGTGAATAAAATAAATAAATAAACAAATACATACATACATACATACATACATACATACATACATATATACATTCATACATAGAATCAAACACACCCAAGAAAAATCAGGAAATAATCAAACTCATTGCTGAAATCAATCAATTAGAAACAGAAAATAATACAAAGAATCAATGAAACCAAGAGCTGGTTCTTTGAGAAAATCAACAAGATATACAACCCCTTAACCAAACTAATGAAAAGACAGAAAGATAGGACCCAAATTAATAAAATCAGAAATGAAAAGAGAGACAGAACGGGCACTGAGGAAATTAAAAAAAATTAGATCTTACCTTAAAAGCCTATACACCACAAAACTGGAAAATCTAAATGAAATGTTTATTTTCTAGACAGATACCAATTACCAAAGCTAAATCAAGATCAGGAAAACCATCTGAATAGTCTTAACCCCTAAGGAAATAGAAGTATTCATGAAAAGTCTCCCAACAAAAACAAGCCCAAGGCCAGATCGTTTTAATGCAGAATTCTATCAGACTTTCAAAGAAGAATTAATGGTAATACTTCTCAAACTATTATACAAAATAGAAACAGAAGAAACTCTGTGAAACTCATTTTATGGTGCTACAGTCACTCTGATACCTAACCCACACAAAGATAAAACAAAGAAAGATAATTTCAGAACAATTTCCATCATGAATATGGATGCAAAAATATTCAACAAATTACTGACAAACTGAATTCAATGACACATAAAAGATATTATCCACCATAATCAAGTAGGCTTCATTTCAGGGATTCAGGAGATGGTTCAATATACTAAAACCCATGAATGTAATCCACCATATAAATGAACTGAAAGAAAAAATCAACATGAACATCTCACTAGATGCCAAAAAACTGTTTGACAAACTTAACAGCCCATCTTGATAAAAGTCTTTGAGAGTGCAGGATTACAAGGGGCATACCTAAACACAACAAAGGCAAAAGACAGCAAGCCAATAGCCAACATCAAATTAAATGGAGAGGAACTTAAGTCATTTCCACTAAAATTAGGCACAGACAAAGCTATGTGCTCTCTCCATATCTCTTAAATTTAGTACTTGAAATTCTGGCAAAAGCATAAGACAACCAAAGGAGATCAAAGGGATATAATTTGGAAAAGAAGAAATCAAAATATTGTTATGCATAGATGATATATGATGGTATACATAAGTGACCCCAAAATCCTACCAGTGACTCCTACAGCTGGTAAAAACCTTCAGCAAAGTGCCTGGATACAAATTAACTAAGAAATCAGTAGCCTCCCTCTACACAAGTGATAAGTGGCTGAGAAAGAAGTTACAGAAACAGTACCCCTCACAATAGCCACAAATAACATAAAATACCATGTTGTAACTTTTACCAAGCAAGTTAAAGACCTGTATGACAACAACTTCAGGTCCCTGAAGAAAGAATTTGAAGAAAATATCAGAAGATGTTCATGCACCAGTAGGCTTAACATAGTGAAACTGGCCATCTTACCAAAAGCAATCAACAGATTCAATGCAATCCCCATCAAAACTCCAACACAGTTCTTTACAGATCTTGAAAGAACAATTCTCAGCTTCATATAGAAAAACAAAAACTCAGGACAGCCAAATAGAACAGTTAAAGAACTTCTGGAGGTATCACCATCCCTGACCTAAAGCTGTACTACAGAGCACTAGTAATAAAAACTATATGGCATTGGTATAGAAACAAACAGATGGATCAATGGAATCAAATCAAAGACCCAGAAATAAATATATACCTATGAACACTTAATTTTTTACAAGGAAGCCAAACCCATGCAATGGAACAGAGAACATTTTTAACAAATTGTGCTAGTCTGTTTGGATGTCTTCATGTAGAAGAATGCAAATAGATCCATATTTATTACGCTGCACAAAGTTCATTCCAAGTAGTCAAAGACCTCAACAGAAAACCAGAAACACTGAATCTAATAGCAGAGAAATTAGGAAATAGCCTTGAGCATTGGTACAGTAGAAAATTTCTTGAACAGAACACCAATAGCTCAGGTACTAAAGTCAAGAATTAATAAATGGGACCTCATGACACTGAAAATGTTCTGTAAGGCAAAGGACACTATCAATAGGACAAAACAGCAGCATACAGACTGGGACAAGATCTTCAGTAACCCTTCACTGACAGAGGGCTAGTATCCAAAATATATAATGTACACCAAGTTAGACTCCAAAACACTAAATAACCCAATCCAATTGGGGTACAGAACTAAACAGATAATTCTCAACAGAGGAATATTGAATGTCCAAGGAACACTTAAAGAAATGTTCAACATTTTTAGTCATCAGGGAAATGCAAATCAAAATGACTCTGAGATTCTATCTTATACCAATCAGGATGAGGAATATAAAAAAAACTCAAGTGACAGCATATGCTGGTGAGAATGTGGTAAAAGGGGAACACTCCTCCATTGCTGGTGGGATTGCAAACTGGTACAATGACTCTGGAAATCAATCTGTCAGTTCTTCAGAAAATTGGAAAAGTTCTATCTGAAGGTCCAGCTCAACCACTTCTTGGCATATAGTCCAAAATACTCTGCTATACTCCAAAGACATATGCTTCACCATGTTCATTGCAGCTTTATTCATAATAGCCAGAAACTGGAAGAAACCCAGATGCCCCTCAACAGAAGAATGGATAAAGAAAATGTGGTATGTTTACTATTCAGCTATTTTTTTAAAAAAGGACACCAAGAATTTTGTAGGCAAATGGATGGAATGAGAAAATATCATCCTGAGCGAGGTAAACCAGATCCAAAAGGACATGAGTGATATCTAATCACTGATAAGTGGATATAAGCCCCTAAATACCCATGATACATCTCACAGAATGAAAGAAGTTAAACAAGGAAGGCCCAAGTGCAGATTCTTGAATCCCACTTTAAAGGGGGAACAGAATTGCCATGGAAGGCAGAGAAAGGGAGGATCTTGGGTGGGTAAGGTAGGGCTAGGTGAATTGTGGGGCAGGATCAGGCATGGAGAGAGACAGGAGAGAGTCTCAGAGGCCCAGAAAAATAAATGGAAATATGCAGCTGCTAGAGGTCCAGGTGGCAGAGTTCTCTAGGAAGTCCCAGAGACCCAGGGTGATGGAGGCTCCCAGGAGTCAATGTGGATGAGTTTAGCAGAACAGTTGGGATAGAGACCACCTCCAGTAGACATACCTATTGGAGGTATGGGAACACACCTCCAAAACTTTTGACCCAAAATTGGTCCTGTCTAAAAGAAATGTAGGGATAAAGATGGAGCAGAAACTGAAGGAATGGCCAACTAGTGACCAGATCATTTTGAGACCCATCTCATGGGAAGGTACCAATTACCTCACATTATTAATGATCCTATGTTGTACTTGCATATAGGATTGTAGATAGCAGCATTCTGAGAGGCTGTACCCAGCAGCTGACTGAGAGAAATGCAGATACCCACAGATAAACATTAGACTGAGGTTGGGGATTCATGTGGAAGAGTTAGGGGCAGAATTGAAGGTCCTTAAGAGATGGAAACCCCATAGGAAGACCAACAGTGTCAATTAACATAGATTTCTGGGAGCTCCCATGACTGAACCAGCAACAAAAGAGCATATACATGAGCTGACCTGAGGCCCTCAACACATATGTAACAGAGGGCTGCTGTGTCTGGCCTCAGTTGGAGAGGATGTGCCTTTTCCTGCAGAGACTTGATTCACTGGGGAGGGATACAGGGGGAGGGAAGTTGCCCTCTCCGAGGTGAAGGGCAGGAACTCTT
>LR749992.1:938887-985848 GCA_902729485.2 Mus minutoides
AATAGATTGAACAAAAAAAGTCCCCTTGCCACATAATAATAATAAAAATATTAAATATACAGGACAGAGAATGAATGTTAAAAGCTACATATGAAAAAGACCAAATAGCATATAAAGCAGACCTATCAGAGTTATACCTAACTTATCAATAGAGACTCTAACAGTCAGAAAAAGCTGGACAAATGTGCTACAGACTCTAAGAGACCACAGAAGGCAGCTCAGACTACTACATCCAGACCAACTTTCAAACCCAATAGATGGAACAAAGAAGAAATCCCATGATTTAGCACAATTTAAGCAATATTTACCTACAAATACAGCTCTATACAATGTGCTAGTGGGAGTGGGTTGGTTGGGGAGCAGGGCAGGGGAGGATATAGGGGACTTTCCAGGATAGCATTTGAAATGTAAATGAAGAAAATATCTAATTAAAAAAAAAAGAAAAACTAAAACTGAAGGAGGTAAACTATACCCAAGAAAACATAGTAAATAATCCCAACCGGCAAAATCAAATAAAGGGAAAGACACCCCCCCACACACACACACTCTTACATGCACACCAGCAACAATAAAATAAAAGAATAAAAATTCAACAATCACTGTCTCCATCTACAACTGGGACCTAAGGCTGTTCCACAGCCCTCTGTACACAAATACCACCATGAGAGAGCTGGTCTTGCCAGAAGTTCTGACACAGGATAACATACCCACAGGAGGGACAAGCCCCAGTCAAAGACAGCAAGACCAACACCAGAGATGACCAGATGGCAAGAGGCAAACACAAAAACTCTACCAACAGAAACTAAGTCTACTTGGCATCATCAGAACCCAGATATCTCACCACAGCAAGTCCTTGACAGCCCAACTCATTGGAAAAGCAAGATTAGGATTTAAAGTCACATCTCATGGTGCTAATAGAGAACTTTAAGAAAGACATAAATAACTCCTTTAAAGAAATAAAGAAGAACAGAGGTAACAGATAAGAGCCCTTAAAGAGGAAACACAGAAGTACCTTAAAGAATTACAGGAAAACACAACTCAACAGGTGAAGGAATTGGATAAAACCACCCAGGATCTAAAAATGGAAATAGAAACAATAAAAAAATAAACAAAGGTAGGCAACCCTGGAGCTAGAAAACTTAGAAAAGAGATCAGGAGTCATAGATGCAAGCATCACCAACAAAATACAAAAGATAAAGAGAGAATATCAGGTACAGAACATACCATATAAAACATTGACATAACAGTCAAAGAAAATGCAAAATGTAAAAAGCCCTTAACCCAAAACATTCAGGAAATCCAGGACACAATGAGAAGACCAAAGCTAATGATAATAGGTATAGAAGAAAGAGAAGATTCACAACTTAAAGAGGCAGTAAATATCTTCAACAAAGTTATAGACAATAGCTTTCTTAGCCTAAAGAAAGAGATGCCCATGAACAAACAAGAAGCCTACAGAACTCCAAATAGACTGGACCAGAAAAGAAATCCTTCCTGTCACATAATAAACAAAACACGAAAATGCACAAAACAAAGAAAGAATATTAAAAGCAATAAGAGAAAAATGTCAAGTAACCTATAAAGGCAACCTATCAGAATTATACCACACTTCTCCCCAGAGACTATGAAAGCCAGAAGAACCTGGGCAGATGTTATACAGACCACAAGGGAACACAAATGCCAGCCCAGGCTACTATACCCAACAAAACATTCAATTAATATAGATGGAGAAACCAAGTTATTACATGACAAAAGCAAATTTACACAATCCATTGAAGAAACTATAGTAAAGCTCAAAGCACACATTGCACCACACACAATAATAGTGTGAGACTTCAAAACCCCATTCTCACCAATGGACAGATCCTAAATGGAAACAGAAACTAAACAGAGACACATTGAAACTAACAGAAGTTATGAAACAAACGGATTTAACAGATATCTACAGAACATTTAATCTTAAAACAAAAGGATATACCTTCTTCTCATCACCTCATGGTACCTTTTCCAAAATTGACCATATAATTGGTCACAAAACAGGTGTCAACAGATACAAAAATATTGAAATTATCACATGCATCCTATCAGATCACCACGCACTAAGGCTGATCTTCAATAACAGCATAAATAATAGAAAGCCAACATTCACATGGAAGCTGAAGAGCACTCTACTCAATGATACCTTGGTCAAGGAAGAAATAAAGAAAGAAATTAAAGACTTATGGGGCACAAACTTATGGGATACAATAAAAGCAGTCCTAAGAGGAAAACTCATAGCCCTGAGTCTCCAAAAAGAAACTAGAGAGAGCATAAACTAGCAGCTTGACAGCACACCTAGAAGCTCTAGAAGAAAAAGAAGCAAATTCACCCAAGAGGAGTAGATGGCAGGAAATAATCAAACTCAGGGCTTAAATCAACCAAGTGGAAACAAACAGAACTATTCAAAGAATCAACCAAACCAGGAGCTGGTTCTTTGAAAAAAAAACCAACAAGATAGATAAACCCTTAGCCAGACTAATTAGAGGGCATAGAGACAGTATCCTAATTAACAAAATCAGAAATGAAAAGAGAGACATGACAACAGAACCTGAGGAAGTCAAAAACATCATCAAACCCTACTACAAAAGGCTATACTCAACAAAACTGGAAAACCTGGATGAAATGGACAAATTTCTAGACAGATACCAGGTACCAAACTTAAATCAGGATCAGATTAATGATCTAAACAGTCCCATTTCCCCTAAAGAAATAGAAGCAGTCATTAATAGTCTCCCAACCAAACAAAGCCCAGGACCAGATGGGTTTAGTGCAGAGTTCTATCAGACCTTCAAAGAAGACCTAATTCCAATCCTCCCCCAACTATTCCACAAAATAGAAACTGAAGGTACGCTACCCAATTCATTCTATGAAGCCCCAATTGCTCTGATACTTAAAACACATAAAGACTCAACAAAGAAAGAGAACTTCAGACCAATTTCCCTTATGAATATCAATGCAAAAAGTACTCAATAAAATTTTCGCTAACCAAATCCAAGAACACATTAAAACAATCATCCATCATGATTTAGTAGGCTTCATTCCAGGGATGCAGGGATGGTTTAATATACAGAAATCCATCAACGTAATCCACTATATAAACAAACTCAAACACAAAAACCACATGATCATCTTGTTAGATGATGAGAATTGAACCCACACACCTATGGTCACTTGATCTTTGACAAGGGAGCTAAAACCATCCAGTGGTATGGAGACATCATTTTCAAGAGATGGTGCTGGCTCAACTGGTGGTTAGCATGAAGAACGCAGATCACACCGTTCTTATATCCTTGTACAAAGCTCAAGTCTAAGTGGATCAAGGAACTCCACATAAAACCTGAGAAAATGAAACTTATAGAGGAGAATGTGGGGAAAAGCCTCAAAATATGGGCAAAGGGGAAAGTCCCCAAGGAGCTAAAGGGGTCTGCAGCCCTATAGGAGGAACAACAATATGAACTAATCATTCCACGCCACACCCTGCCTCAGAGCTGTGTCTCTAGTTGCATATTTAGCAGAGGATGACCTAGTAGGTCATCAATGGGAGGAGAGGTCCTTGGTCTTGTGAAGATCATATGCCTTAGTACAGGGGAATGCCAGGGCCAGGAAGCAGGGGTGGGTAGAAGGTATATGGAGCTTTGAGGATAGCCTTTGAAATGAAGAAAATATCAAATAAAAATGCAGAAAATAAAATAATTATGTACAAATAATGTATTTTTAGAGCATGTATGCATTCATTCTCTATCTGCTCTTGACTGTGGATGTGATATGTATCTGTGTATGTCTCTGTGTGTCTGTCTGTCTGTCTGTCTGTCTGTCTATCTGTCTCTTTGTGTGTGTGTGTGTGTGTTTCAGGTTCATACTTTTGTTTTCCCTCAATGTTGAATCATATTCTGGAATGGATGACAAGATCTCAGATCTCAGTTGAGGGGACTAGAAATGTGAATGAAACTTAGCAAAAGGCCTTTGTCAGTGGTGGAAGGGGAGGAATGTATCTTTTGTTATATCTGAGTCCATCCTTTGGATGACTGTTGAGACATAATTCTTTAAATGAACACACCTGTCTGTGTAAACAAACAGGCTTTAGGTCTTATAGATGCTTCTGCTGTACTCAAAATGTCCTGGAAGTTTTGGTTCTAAAAAGTTGAACCAAACTCTCAGTGGACTAAAGTCTCAGGTATCTTAAAAAATTTTTTTTCTGAACTTTGTGAAAGTGTGTTTGCCTGCATGTGTGTATGTGTACCATGTATTTTCAGGTGTCTGAGGGGACCAGAAAGTGTTAAGTTCCCTAGAAGTTCAGTTACAGATGGTTGTGAACTGCCATTGGGTGCTGAAAACTGAATCCAGCCCTCTACAAGAACAACTAATGCCCTTAACTACGGGGTTATCTCTTCAGGCCCAGAGAAAAATAATTTAAATAATTATTACATTGTATTTTTTAAAAACCAGGAATTAAATTGTGTAAGTATGGACTAATGAGTCATTTCATCAGGAATATAAACTTGGCCACATCTGGTGATGAATTCCATTTTTAAAAATAATTTAATCTAATGGGTATGGGTATTTTGCCTATATGTGTATCAGTGAATTGTTTGTAGGGCTGGTCCCTGTAGAGGTCAGAAGAGGGAATCAGATCCTCTGGAACTGAAGTTGCAGAAAGTTGTGAGCCACCGTTTAGCTACTTGGAATTGAACGTGGTTATTCTGCAAGAGCAGCCAGTGCTCTTAACTGATGACCTATCTATCTAGCTTAAATTCCAGATGTTGGGCCTCAAACCTGGAACAAATAGCTAACTGAAGTACCTATTTAACATAATCAAAGTGGACTTGGCCACCCAGTTCTCCTTTAGTCCCTACCTCTTGCAGGGTATTACTTTCCAGTTCAGGAACTGGGCTGCCCTCCCTCCAGCTACCCTTCACTATATAATCCAGGCATTTTGGTTACTTGGCCTGTTTTCCTACCCTTGTCTCTCCTATCTCTCCTCTCCCCTCCCCTCTCTCCCAGCACAGCCTAGCTTAGGGTCATGTTCACTCTGGACTCTGTGTTTGGCTCTCCTCATATCTACAACCAACAAGCCTCCTCCACCATATCTAGGAGCAAGGCGTGCCCATTGTTAAACTTTTTAAACGTTTCATTCAGCAGTATCTTGATATATATATATATATATATATATATATATATATATATATATATATATATATATGTATGTATATTCGGGGCAAGTGGAAGACATAGTGAGTTTATAAATTCTTAAGGCAACTGCTTCTTTGAATGTTGAACAAGAAATATTAAATGAAAAATATAAAATTGTATCTGTGCATTGGGCACAATCATTAGAAAATAGGTAGGAAAGCAGTTATCTGTGGGAACAAGAGGCAAAGATGTCCCTTTAGCTTCTGCTCTAGGGTAGTCAAAACATTCTTCCTTATCTTCCATATAATGTACCCAATTAGCATTGTTTTTGTCTTGTCATTAACTGAACATACAGAGAATTACAAATTTAGTTACCAATGCTTTTGACTGAAAGCATTTGAACAGCAATAAAAATGCATATTATAGCCTAGCCAACAGTTTTTTGCACGCATATGTGTATGTGTACAAGTATGGGTACAGGCATGTGTATATGATGTATACACACACACACACACACACACACACACACACACACACACACACACCGTTTGTGTGTGAGCACTGGAGAGGGGTACTTAAAGGCACATGGGTGACCCATAAATATCTGAAACACCATAAAGTCTTATCCATCATGGATGGGATGACCTCTTGAGAACTGCATCATGGAGTTCCTGAGTGTATACATAAATATACAGATACAGATACACAGGCACACATATAGCGCCTAAACTACTATATGGAATATATTCATTTGAATTTGTTTTTTGTAGCCTCTTGATGCACAAAGAACTTCATGGGTCTGAAATAAAATACCATCACAGTGGTTATCAGCCATACAACAGATCCCAGAAATACCGGAACAGCTTTATTTAAGTATCTTTCCCTTACCAGAAATCTGTAGTTACAAACTCACATCAGCATGCCTGTTTTCTTTTAAACTAAGTTCACAGGGGTCAGGCTTGGGGGCAGGGTACCTGCCTGGGGAGCTATGGAAACTACATTTCCCGGGATGCAATACGCGAGACGATGGGGGTGGAGTTGAGTCCGTGGAAATTCGGCATTTATTTGTATTATTATTTTTTGGGTGTATGTTTGTGCACGCGCGCGCAGTTCGTGACTGGAGTTGGACTTCCAGCATGGTCTTCTTGGTGGTCGTTTAGGCGTTTCTGGGGTTTGTTTACCTAACTGGAAGCTCGGGGCGAGGTGGGCAGTTCTGATGGCAGAGCGCAAAGAGCGGCTCTGCGGTATACAGAGGCCCTGCTGAGGCCCAGCGACTCCGCCCACATGCCCCTAGCCAGGCCTAGGGAAGAGACCTCGGTGACCTGGTCCTTGCTTCCTCTACAGAATCCAATGGCTGTGGCCATGCACAGGAACCTGGACCAGGTAAGTGCTGCGTCCTGCATTGTCTGTCACCCGAGAGCGCTAGAGCCCCAGAGAGGCCCCATCATGACCCTGAAGTTCCTAGTTGGTGCTCCTGGCAGGAGAACATCTGTGTGCAGGGGTTTGTGAGTGTTGCAGAGGGATGACTCCTGGAAGGGCTGCTAGGCAGGGAAGATTCTGAGTCCTAGTATCCAAGTGTATGTAGAAGCACTTGTGAGGTCGATTTGCACCTGAGGAATTTGAGTTTAATTTTTCAAACACCGGGAGCCAGTGAGAATTGTGAACAGAGATCCTATTCGGAAATAGGATTCTAAATTTTCCTGAAGTTACTCAGAGGAAGGACAAATACGAGGAGACATGAGGGGCAGGAGAGAGTAGTGCCACAGGTGTGACAGCTCTTAGGTGAGATTCAGAATTGTGGACCACTGTATAGACAGATTTGTAGTCATCCCAGGCCTTATAACCCCAATGTGATCAGGGTCACTGTGTGACTGTAGCCTGTGAAACCGCCTATGGCTGCTAGATTCTAACAGCCTCCTCCTTTTTTCAGGTTCCTCTGACTTCAGAACCAGTTATGGAGCTTGGCCTGGTAAGTGGATCCTGCCATTACCCTCATGCTACCAATAGTTTTTAGGTTAGTGGTGTTCATGGTCTATTATCTCAGTGTGCCCTAGTAGCCTGGCACCTTGCAGTCCTGAACAGGTTAGGTACATAACCCAGAGATGTGTAGGCTGCGGGTTGTATGAAATTCTTGGCACATGTGAACAGATGTGCAGAAGGTTGCTTCTCCCACGGTATGTGCCAATATGTGCCTATGCCTAAAGGGGAGACTGAATTACTTAGGCATGTGCAGAAAGATCTTCTTCCTCCTTAGAATAAGGATCAGTGAGGTGAAGGTGTCAGACCCAGAATATTTCTCTGAAAAGCAGAATGTGTACTTTATATGTGGAAATGACAATGGGAAATTTGGGTGTGGAGAATGCTGGCAAGCCAACCTATTCTCCTCAGGCTCCTTGTTGCCGGCTACTGCATGGGAAACTGGCTGTAGAAGAAGGGAAATGGTGTTGTGTGGACAGTAATCCTGTGGAGACATGAACAAACATCTAGGAGTCCCGGATAGGAAACTGAGGACAGACCAAAGTACAACTTGGTAAGCCAGTGAGATGTATTGAGGTTATTTACAGGAGTATGGGTGAGGGGTCACTAGATAGCTGTGTCAACAAAAACCCACCCCAGCATGGATTGATGACTCTAGGAAACTGGAGCCCTGGAGCACACAGTATAACTTGCTGGTAGTGTGACAGGTTTTAGTGTTTTTGCTAGGCATCACATCTGGTCTGATCACTTGGGCTATCCCTGCTGTTTATATTGGGCTGAAAGGGGTCTAGTGCATCACAATGTAGCTCAAGCTAGCTTTGAACTTGTGACAGTCTCCCAAGGACTGGAATTATAGGCATGAGTTATAATACCTGGCTTCCACTGGTAATTGTTGGTGGGTGTCTTAGTTAGGGTTTTATTACAGTGAAAAGACACCATGACTCTGGCAACTCTTAGAAAGGAAACATTTAATTGAGGCTGGCTGATAGTTTTAGAGGTTAGTTAGTCTCTTAATAGAAATATTTCATCTCAATCAGTGGTTTCGCCCTCCCTTTGATCATTTGGTTCTTGGATAAAAGATACACAACTTTTATTATCATAATAAGCCTTAATTAGCACTAGAGCTGAGCAGATATCTACCCTCTATGCTATTAGAATCTATTTCTCCATCAGTAATCCCAAGGTATAATCTGTCATGTTCCATCTGGGCAGCTCTTAACTCCGATTTGCTAGCCCTCATGGCTATGTTTCCATCATTCACTTACCCCACGGTGGCTTCTTCTTCTCTTCAGCTTCTATCTCTTTGTGCTCTTGCTTAGACCTCAAGCCCGAGAACCCCAAATCTGGCCTTTGTCTCTTCTGCCCAGCTATTGGCTGTCAGTATCTTTATTTAATCAAGGACCAAGGTCATGTTGTACTCATGTGTGGATTCTCTGTGGACAACTATGCTTTGGGGTCAGTGTTTAGCATTACAATTCATAGCAAATGACCAAACCTCAACATTAGTTCATTATTGTCCTGATGGGAAGCATGGCCATGTGCATGCAGACATGGTGTTGGAGGAGCGAAGAGGTCTACATCTTGATCTGCAGGCAGCAAAAGGAGACCGTGTCACTGTACATAGCTTGAGAAACTGAGACCTCAAAGCCCACCCCCATGGTGATATACTTCCTCTAACAAGATTACACCTACTCCAACAAGGCCACACCTCCTAATAGTGCCACTCCCTCTGGGCCAAGTTTTAAACATATGAGTCTTTGGGGGCCAAGCCTATTCAAAACACCACAGTGAGTGAGGTTGAGTCAAAGAATAGCATCAGGTAGGATACCATCATAACAGGATTGGGGCTGCTTTGTAGTGGGGTCTGTGAGAGATTGGGAATTCCTCAAGGACTCTCTGGATCCTATGTGTTGAGTAACCAATGGATAGGCCAAGGGGCTGCTTTCAGTGTGTAGCTATAGTTGTGTGTGGGCAATTGTAGAGAGGTGTGTGGAACAAAAAGGTCTGTTTTTGAGGTAAAAGTGCAAATTGATGATCTCAAGGTCTTGACACAGTAATGAAAGTTGCAAATCCTTGTTTGGTTTTATATGGGATGAGGGATGGGCAGGACTATTGGGCAGTTCTATGGTAGTAAAGCATGCAGCTCTACATGCCAGGGCCAGAATTAGATGTTGTCTATCATCTTTCTATGCATTGGTGCTGTGCATGAATAGTCAGTGAGATTGAGAGCCTGGAGTGAGTAGTACTCAAGCCTATATTTCCTCATGGGCAGATAAGATTAGATGAGAGATGTGCACTACATTGGAGTCTTCAGAAGGAAATAGATCATAAACTTCTTTTTTTCCTATCATCCAGGGCCATGTAATCCTGAGGGTGTAGCTGTGGGAAAGAAATCATACAAGAAGAGTACGATTCAGAGTGCCGTGTTTGGGACTCGGGAGGTGGCTCAGTGGGCAAAGTGCTTGCTTTTCAGGGATGAGGACCTGAGATCAGATTCCCAGCATCCATATAAAGCATGGGTCCTGTGGACCATGTCTATAACTGCAGCCCTGGGATTGAGGGTTGGGAGCAGAGACAGGAAGATCCCTGGAGTCTGGTTAAACTGGTGAGTTCCAGATTTATTGAGAAGGCGTATCTCACCAAATATGGTAGCAAACATTTGAACATGACAACCAGCATTGACCTCTTGGATGCACAAATGTGCAGAGGTAGGATGAACTAATACCCAGGAGTAGTAAGGAGACTTAGGATAAAGAGGTGAGTCCATGGTCCTTGTGTCTGGAAGATTTTTAGGGTCTTCAGGGCTATTGTCTGAAAAGACAAAATTTAAGTTAGCCTATCTTCTCTCTAACCGTTTTTCCCCCTAACTAGTTTCTGTGACAGCCACAGCGTTGATAAGAGGGTGTAGTAGTCTTCACCCTAGGCTTTGAGGTTAGATTTTTATCTTTCTGTTTATCTCCCTGTGTTTCCATGGAAGGGTACAATATCAGCAGGCAGCGAGTGAGCAATCAGTGGACGAGCGTCTCTGATATGACATGGAAAATATAGAGAGCAAGAGATGTATATTGGGGCAACAAAATTGGAGTCCTGAAAGAGAAGCTGATTATAAGCTGGATTGTTTCCATTGTGATAGGATGTGTCCTTTGAGGACGTGGCCATTCACTTCTCCCAGGAAGAGTGGGTGCTCCTTGATAAGGCCCAGAGGCTCCTGTACTGCAGTGTGATGCTGGAAAACTTGGCACTTGTGGCATCTCTGGGTAAGGTCCTTGCATGGCTCCCAGTGTCCAGAGTGGTGTCTACCCAAGAGTGATTGCTCTCTTAGGAGTCATAACAAGTCTCAAACTTTCTCTACCATGTCCTATGCCTTGGTTTCTGCCTAGTTCCTGTAGTTGTCATTTCTTTCTTCTTTTTCTTTCTTTTTTTTCCCCCCTTTTGGAGACAGTGTCTCTCTATATAGCCCCAGATGTATTGGAATTCACTATGTAGACCAGGCTGTACTTGAACTCACAGAGATCTGCCTTCTTCTGCCTCCTAGATGCTAGAATTAAAGTCATGTACCAGGCTTAGCTGTCATTTGTTTATGGCTGCCTTTGTGAGGAATTGCCAGTGTTGTCATGCTTATTTTAAATGAATCATGAGCTATTCTTGAAGGAGTCTTAAGTGTTTTATTATGGTTTTTTCCTATATACTATTTTATATTAAGTTGCTATGAGTTAGTGTGGGTCACTCACATGCATGCATTCTCTTCCTCTCTATCTTTCTCTCTTTCTCTCTCTCAATATTTGCATTATACACATGTCCCATGTGTTTGAGGATGCAGGAAATATCTTGATTGCCTCATAGAGTTGATAAATCAAGATTGTCTTAAAGGAGACTGGACCTAGTGGTAGGCACCTGGAGAAGGGCAGGTTCACATTGTATCAGGAGACAGCAGAGTGCCCACAGTGTTTTAGTAAAAGATTCACCCATATCTCATTTCTATCTTTGCTCCACGTTTACAACTTTGGCATCTTGTGATTGTACCTGCAACTTTTGGTTCTTGGCTACGTTGATGCTCTGCTGCGTTCTTAGTTTTGACACAAGGTATTGTGAGGCACTTACGTAGCTTTAATTAATCCTTGATCAGTAGCTTCACTTGGGGACTTTTGCTCAGTGTAGACACATCCCCAATAGACACGTCCTGGTGATGGCTGTTGGCTGAGGCATTGCTTGCAGACCCTGCTGTCTTTTCCTGCATCTTATTTCTGTGTGTTTTGTCTGGTGTGATAAACCCATTCTGTATTTGAAAGCAGCTCCCTCAGTATGTCTGCAGCTCTTTGGTTCTTAGAACATTCCATTGCCTCTTTTCCATTATTTTTTTTTCTGTGATAATCTCTTGTCTATGTAGCACAGGCTAATCTCAGACTTATAAGCCCTTTTGCCTCACATTCCCAAGTGTTTAGAGCAAGGTATAATCTAAGTCCAGCCGTGTTGTTGCTTTTTGTGTCTAGCTTACCTTTGTGATGTTCTTTTCCCTCTCCAGCATTATTTCATTAGCATCTCAACATGTGTTTTTCTGATTTTAGGTTCCTGTACTGGAATGGGGGGTGAAGATGTAACTTGTGAGCCTGCAGAAGGGGAGGTGTGTAACACAAGCCCACCTCCCCAGGAGACTCATCTCCCTGAGATACCTGTCCCAGCTTTGGAAGAGGTTTTGCACCAGGATGAGTTCCTGAGCACACACCCTGTGCAGATATTGGATTTGAGCAGAACAGGTTCCAGTTTGAATGAAGACAGTAACCAGCACTGGAAGAGTTACAGTGGTGAAAAGTCCTGTGAAGGGGATCCTCGCAGGGCTACAGCTATGTCAAGTTGCAGATCCCAAGGGTTGACTAAGCCATTCATCTGTGGGAAGGATGGTGAGGAGGCCCTCTCCTCCATAGGCTGTGTTCAGCAGCAGGGTGCTTGTCGTAGTGAACAGCCCTCCATAGGCTGTCTTCAACAGCAAGCCACTTGTATTAGTGAACAGCCTTACAGCAGTGGCAAGTGTGGGGAAGCACTTTTGAACAGAGAAAAACATTGTAAGGATGGTGAATGCCAAAAAGGTTCAAGCTGCAAACGTGCACTTGTTCAGTGTGCAAGTGCCTCTTCTGAGAAAAGGCCATCGGAGTGTAGCAAGTATGAGAAAGCCTTCTCCTGCAATTACAAACATGCTCAGCCCCAGGACAGTCACTCAGGACAAAGGACATATGAGCACAGTCAGCATGAGAAGCCCTTGAGCAAAAGGTGCCGCCTCAACACACAAGACCGAATTCGTCCTCAAGAAAGGCCCTATAAATGTACTGAATGTGGAAAAGCCTTTATCTACAAATCTGAACTTGTTTACCATCAGAGACATCACAGTGCTAGAGTACATTATGAGTGTGTGGAATGTAGAAAATCCTTCACGTACAAATCCAACCTCACTGAACACCAGAGAATCCACACTGGAGAAAGGCCTTATCAGTGTGAACAATGTGGAAAATCCTTCAGACAAAACTCTAGCCTCTTTAGACACCACAGAATTCATACTGGAGAAAGGCCATATGAGTGCTATGAGTGTGGGAAGTCCTTTAGGCAGATCTTTAATCTCATCAGACACAGGAGAGTCCACACTGGAGAAATGCCTCACCCGTGTGCTGACTGTGGAAAAGCCTTTAGCTGCAAAGCTGAACTCACTCAACATGAGCGAATTCACAGTGGGGAAAAGCCTTATGAGTGTAGCGAGTGTGGAAAATACTTCAGGCAGTTCTCCAACCTCATTCGACACCGGAGAGTGCACACTGGTGACAGGCCTTACAAGTGCAGTGAATGTGAGAAATCCTTCAGTCGCAAATTCATCCTCATCCAGCACCAAAGGGTTCACACTGGAGAAAGGCCTTACAAATGTGGGGAATGTGGCACATCCTTCACCCGAAAATCTGACCTCATCCAGCACCAAAGAATTCACACTGGCACGAGACCTTATGAGTGTGAAGAGTGTGGGAAGTCATTCAGGCAGTGCTCTAGCCTCATCCAGCACCGGAGAGTTCATACTGGAGAGAAGCCTTATGAGTGTATCGAATGTGGGAAAGCCTTTAGTCAGAGTGCTAGCCTCATTCAACACCAGAGACTGCACACTGGAGAAAGACCTTATGAGTGTAGTGAATGTGGGAAGTCCTTTAGCCAGAGTGCTAGCCTGATTCAACACCAGAGAAGCCACAGTGGAGAAAAGCCTTATGAATGTAGTGAATGCAGCAAGCCCTTCACCCATAAGTCTCAGCACCAAAGGGTTCACACTGGAGAAAGACCTTATGCATGCCATGATTGTGAGAAATCCTTTAGCCGTAGATCGAATCTTGTCCGACACCAGCGAGTTCACACCTAAGAAGAGTCTTTATCATGTAGGAAATGTGCTGCTTAGGGTGTTTGTCACATCTAGGTGAGAAGGACATAGGCAGAAAGTGCGTGAAGATTTATGCCTGCCCCTGATTGGAAGGTGGGGGAGTGTGCAGTTTTGTGGGTTTTGCCTTTATAAGCAGCTGACTAACATACTTTGTGGCCATTCTCTGGGAATCCCAGGTATGGACCTGGCCAGTGTCCATCATCCTGGCAAGTATTTAATAAAACTTCTTTGAAATTTGACTCAAAAAAAAGTGCTGTTTAATAAGTGTAGTAACACTGGAGGGGACTCCCAGCCCTCTCTGAGTTCAGAAATTTTTCATCTGGGCTTCAGAAGTGGAGGTTTATTTCAGATATGTGGGAACTTTTGAGGAGACTCCAGTTTTGAGTATGCCTAAGGCCATATCCTGATTTATGTCATTCCCATTATCTGTGGTAAAAACCCTGTTACTCTTACCACCTGGAGGATTGTGAGTCTGGTTATCCCTGCTAAGTGCTTAGAGATACAGACCTCTCTATGCGCTCTGGCCTTAGCCTTGGAGACCCCTCCTTTCCTTTTTAGGACAGCAATCTTATTTAGAAAGTGTGGTCTGAGTTGTGCTTTTAACCTTGCTAGGAAAGAGAACCTTGTTCAGGACAGGTTTTGCTCTCACACTGTGCTCCTGATGAATATTTCCGGGCTGGAACTCACCAACTTGTGAAATGCTTGCTGCACATTGCTTTGACCTAACTTTTGAAAAGGAAGTTTGTTTATGCTCCTTTTATCTTGAAGGTTCTGTTCATTCTGTGGCATGATTTATCAGGTGACCTATGATGTCAGCATGAAGGGGTGGACCAACTCCAGAGATATCCCCACTTTCTGTTTTAGAAGGTATGGTAGAGCTGCGGGAAGCAGCTGTGTGGAGTATTGATCTAATTTTCATGGCTGCCCCTGTCCTCACAGGAAAGACTGTTGGTTTTGTGTTCCTGACTTACTGAAGGTACTATGAATTTTGGGAGGTAAGAAGTCTTTATGAGGAGGAGTATTATGACAACCCCAGGTATTCCTGTGCCACCTGAACAATTCTATTCACTTTTTCACTGGGATGTCACATAATTCCTAGCACTGTTGAAGGTAATCTCTTCTGCAGGCTTTGTACTGGAGCCATTTGACATGTGTTAAGTAGTGCATAGAGTAGTGATTGGGACAGGAACTGAGTTAATGGATATGAAAATAATCCTGCATTTCTTTATTGTGCGTATATGTGGCTTGGTGCACATGGACTGTGGTACATGTGTGGAGGTCAGAAGGCAGCTTTTGGAGTTGTTTCTATTCTACCATGTGGGCTCTAGAGATTCAGGTTATCAGGCTTTTGGCAAACACTTTTACCTACTGAGCCATCTCTCTGACCCTGAAACATGCTTCTATTAAAACTTCACCCGTAGATGTTCCAGTTATTTTGTGTGAGTTGACAAATTCTCGAGATCTTTATAGCTCTTTCCGATGGCTGTGAGTTTTTGTCAGAGAAAAGAGTGAGATAATTTTGTAGATTCTTCTATTCCCCTGGATCTGCCATGGGCCAAAGCTGCACAGTTAGGGCAGGAAGATGATTCTGTGGGATGGGGTATAATTCTGACTTGTTATTGGAGGGGCAGTAACTTTTATTACTTACCAAGATTGGCTGTCAGTAGAGCAAGGCTGTGACTCTCAGATTCTGAGAAGAAAGATGATGGGATCCATATCAGGTTGCAAATATTTTTTGAGACCAGCAGGGCATCTAGGTATACTGTTTTGGGCTACTTTTTATGGCATTGTTTATGTATCATCTGGATTATTTATACTTAAAGGGCATAGTATGACACTGGAGTTCCAGTTTCTAGAAAGGCTAAGGAAGAAGGAATCCATGAGCCCAGGAGTTTGTGGCTCACTGTGGGCAACATAGTACGACTCTATCTAAAAAGCAAAACCTCAATTTTATAAAGTCTTGGAATCATTACAGTTATGAAAATGAATTTATCTGTCATCTGTATATTTACAACATGCCACTTTATTTACATTTTGTACCTCTTCAGAAACAAGTGATTTTCTTTTTAATTTAAACTTTATTTTTAGGTATATGGATGTTTTCTCTGCATGTATGTATGTGTGCCTAGTGCCTGGGGAGGCCAAAAGAGGAAGTAGGATCTCCTGGGACTGGAGTTACAGATAGCTGTGGGCAACCATGTGGGTACTGGGAACTGAACCTAGGTTTCCTGGAAGAACATCTAGTGGTCTTAACTGCTGAGCCATCTCTTCAGACCCTGCTTTTTCTTAAACAACAGATTAGTTTACATCATTTAGAATTTTAAATTATTGCCATCAAAACATGTGTGCTTTTATATATGTATATACGTTGTATAATTACTTGAAGATTCAACAGTGACGCTCATATGAAAAGTTACTGTTGCTGAATAGTGTTTTGTATGGATCAACTACTGTTTGTTTATCCATTAATTTATTTAGAAAATGTCTTTATAGATTTTTTCATATGACAAAGTTGCTGTGAATATGTCAGTCTTTGTACAGCTATACATTTTAAGCACCTTTGTGTTAATAATACAAATAGTAATACAGGAGCTATAGATGAATATTTTAAGAACAGTTTAGGAAATGCCAACTGTGATGTGTTTGCTTCCTCTTGTGTTCCCACCAGCAGAATGTGAAAGTGGCTTTTTCTCTCCATCCTGGTGTGTACATCATTTAAGATTTTACCCCATTTGGTGAGTCTGCTGTGACATTTCACTATGTATTTCATTGTATTTCCTTAAGTATTCTGAAATAAAACACTTTTTTCATGTGCTTAATTGCCACTTATACATTTGTAGTAAAATGACTATTCATGTATTTTTTTTATTTTCCTTCAGTGAAATTATTATTTATTTTGAGACCATGTCTATGTAGTCCTGGCTATTCTGGAGCGGGCTATGTAGACTGGCCTGGCCTAGAACTCTCAGAGATCCTCCTGCCTCTGCCCTACTGCTTCACAAGTGCTGGAATTACAGGCTCCTGACACCATGCCAAGCCTAAATTTATTTTAACAGATAGGACAGAGTGTAACAACAAAGATACACAGGATTTTGTTCATGGTTTAGTGTTATGAATAGTATTTTGTCATGTAGAACAATTGCTTTTGAATACTGGAAGAAAAAAATTTCCTTAAGGTTTTTGTCATATGTATAATAAAATGCTTATGTTGACCATAGATAAGTAAGTTTAACATACATTTTAAACGGACCACCCATAGGGTTCTTAAGTTAAAACTTTCAGGACTATACTAGCCCAGGTTTGTGGTATTTCGCAGTTTCCTTCTGTCAGTACTGTTGAGATCAGTTTTCATCTGCTGAGATGTACTCCACTGTATGTGGAGTCTGGGAGAGTATGTAGTAATAACTTTTTATGAATTCTGTTTCCAACATATTGATTGAATTGCTGCAAATGGCCCTTGAAATACAGTTATTAAATCAAACATAGTGATTAGGAGTGGTATGTATTAAATATTAGTTTCTAAAACAGTTATGATATAATTTATTAGATCTGTGTACCTTTAAAACATTTTTTTGATGTCTTTACATGTCTATCTCCCCAAAGCAAGTAATGCCCAATTAGTGTTTCCCATATGTGCATGAGTGTGGGGCCACTCACAGGAGTATGAGCAACTTATCATGGTCCACATTAAAGAAAATGGACTCTTCTTTTTTTTTCAGTTTTTATTAGATATTTTCTTCATTTACATTTCAAATGTTATCCCAAAAGTCCCCTTAACCCTCCCCCTGGACTATTCTTCCTTATCCATTAACCTTAGCTAGAAGTTCATGAACCATCCTGCTTTTCCTTTTGGAAGGTCTACTGGCTTGATCCCCTGCATACAGGCAGACAACACTAACTTCTGTGTGTTCAAGAGTGGAACACTGAAAATTTCTGAGCTCATAGGGCTGGCAAGATGACTTAGCAGTTAAGAGTGCTTGTGCTTGCTCCTTTTACAGGACACTGGGGTTTGGTTCCCAACACTGATGTCAGGCAACTGTTTAACTCCAGTTCTGGTGGCTTTGATTCCCTCTCTTGACTTTTGAGGGAACCCAGACACAGGTACTCTCTCGCCACAAACACATTTATGCACATAAAATAAAATCAATCATAAGTATGAAGCTGAAAATGATTCTATCAGTACAACATTATAAAAAAATGGATAAGTATCTGATAAACTGTTTATGAAAATAAGTATCTTAGAGACAAAAATAAATTAACTATAATTTTCAGAAAAAAATGTAATTTTTGACTGAACATTTATGACTAAAAAATTTATGACTGAAAAACATAAAAAATGTTTTTTAGCAGAGTTGGAAATATTTCCAAATTTGGACAGTGAAGAGTTTACAAGAATATGGGAGGAGGAAACCTTTAGCTATTGCTGTTGGAAATGTAGATGTTGTTACCATTTTGGAAACTGGCTTGTGATTATTCTGAGAAAGAAAGATAATCATTACCTGGAAATTCTGCCATGAAGTCTATACATTCAAAATGCAAGTATGTGTGCACCAGGATTCATTTAGAAGAAGGTTCAGATCAGGGTCTTCATAATTGTTAAAAGAAAGTCAAGCATACCAAGTGCTCATATAAATTGCTACTTCTTTGATTTAATTGATATGATTTATTTTAGATTGAAATTTTAATCATAAGTTAAAGATTTTGCCACATTTGAGATGGACAAGCCTGATTTCTTCAACCCACCAACATGAACTGTCCAACACATGAAGTTATGAGTTTTGAATTTTTATTTTATATTAATATTTATTAGCACATTTATAATAGATTTCATATTTCATACACATGTGTATGCACCTTGATCATAGTGTCCCCCTATTACCTTTTCTCCTCTCGTCTTTTCCCACTCATGCTCATCCCTGCCCTCTTGTTCAAATTGAACTTTTCATTAGTATTGCTTAGTAGGTGAGTGGCTGAGGGTTCATTGCAGAAGCATGCAACTTAAGTGTATTCATCACTGAAGAAAGACTGTGTCCCAGAAACCAATGGGAGATTCATGAGCCCCTCCCTACTTGGTCAATAGATGCTCGTGGTGAGGTGGCATGGTAAGCCACCCTTCTACATGACAGAATGTTGATGTGCTCAGATATGGGCAAGCCTTGGGCAAGTAATTAGAGCTGACGTGAGTTCCTGAGTGTAGAAACCATTTTATACCTGGAAGCAGAGTTCCATAATTCTCCATCCCTTTCTTTGATTCTACTTTGTCTCTGGTTCCTCCTTTTCTGTAATGTCCCTTACGTTCTAGGTGGTACAGGGCTGAGCATTCAATAGTCATTTTTTCCCCTCAGCAGTAACTTCCACTCATGGCACAAAGAAACTTTTGGAACCAAAGCTGACAACAGTGGTTACCTATGGGCACAGACATAAATATTTAGAAGACACTTTGAGAGGCACAAAATGTCCATTTATCAAAATAATCATAAATATTTCCCTACTATTGCCTGTGTCCATGTCTCTTACAGGCTCTCACCTAGGTTTAAAGTCCCAGGCATGAATTGCATCCTGAGGAGTGGTCCTCAGATCTAAGTAGAAAGTAGTTCATTGTCCCCATAATAGCCCACTATCAATGCAGTGGGCTCATTTTGATTGGGAGGTCAGTAGTGTTGCATGTAGGTCCCAAAGCTGGCAAGACTGTTGATGGTGGCATTTCTCACCCAGAACCCTGCAGAGCACCTTCAGACAGTAGGGAAGGAAGGCTGATTCAATGTCAGCTTAATCCCTGTGTCCTGCAACCAAAGTGTGTGGTGTCTGCAGTATGCAAATAGTTTTAGATGCATAGAATGGATTTCTGGAGAGTATAAAAGGAAATGAGGGCAGGGAGAGGGTATAGGGAAATAAAGAAAATATCTAATTAAAAAAAGATTTTTAAAAAAAGGAAATGAACATTAACTTCCCATGAATCTTTTAGAAAATATTGTTGGAAAGAATGGAAACAAGATTTTCACATCTCTATGTTTCTCAATGTTGGTATTTCTTAAAAACTTTTTGGAGTCTCATTCTATAGCAATGACTGGTCTGGAACTCACTATGAACATCAGAGTAGCCTCATATTCAGAGATCGACCAGGCTCTGTCTCTGGCAGTGCTAGGATTAGAGGCATAGTGGTACAAGATTGGCTTATTTAATTAAAAAGAAAAAAATTTCTGTGTGGGTATGTGTACGTGAGTGCAGATACCAGTAGAGGATGGCATTGGATCCCATGGAGCTGGAGCTACAGTTGTGAGCAGCCAAACTAGGTGCTGGGAATTAAACTCAGGTCCTCTGCAAGAGGTTTTTCTTAACCATTCTTTTAACCAATGAACCATCTGTCTACCCAAAAGCTTATGGTCTTAAAAACTGTTAAATGTCCCAGAGTATTAGGTGTTTGGAAATGGTCCTCCCAGTGAAGTGGCTTGGCAAGTTGAAAAACTTGGAAGCGCTCACAAGACACAGAGTTTCTAAAGGAACTCATTCTCTGGGAAGACATTCTTGTAACCCATATATCCCAGAGTTAGTCTGGTGTATGGATCCACATGCTCTACTTTAGTATTACTTTATTATAAGTGCTTTTAAAGATTGAATTCTGACCTAACTAAGCCTTCCGCCAGTGTTCCAATGTCCTAGAAAATCCTTGAATTCAGTAGAAATCTAGAGACAGGGAAACTAATTAGGCATTACAAAGAACGGAGCCAGAGTAGCTCAGGGCTGGTCTGCAGTATGTTTACTAGGGACAATAGCCAGTCTTACCCAGGCAAGGAACTATGAAAGAGTTAGGATTTCTCACTGAGACAGGAATCTTCACTACAGCCAGGTATGGCAGACTACATTACTTATTAGTAGAAAGTCCCCCCACACTATTCACTTAGACTAAAAGCCAGGTCGCTCCCATATACAGGAATTTACAATGGTTTAGGAAGTAGATCAGGCTGTGGTTTTAGAGTATTGCATTATTCATGAGAAGGTTAGCTAGAGGGGAACTCCTTAATTAGAACCATGACTTGGACGTGAAAGCCCTTGCCCTGGGAGTGTAAAGACCTCACACCTGGCTTCTAAAACTATAGCTAACCTTAGATAGAGCTGACTTTATCTCAGTTGTTTTATTGCCCAGTTCCTGCCAGTCTTTGTGTTTACATTTCCTCTGTTTTTCGTAAGAGTCATTAAGCATCCAGTAACCTCATTGTACCTTGCTGATGTGTCACCTAACTTCCCTATTGTCTTCCCTATAAAAAGTCTGATGCCCAGTTTGACAAATTACATTCAGATTCTACACACCCTCTCGTGTGGTCTCTGTTTGTCACTCGCAGAGCTCCTTCGCCCACTTGCTCCAGAGAACCCATTCCATGCAGACAGGGGACTTAAAGGGTCTGTAGCACTTAGGCAGTCTCCAAACTGGCCAAATTTTGTTTCTACAATTTTTGGTTGTTGTTGTTGTTGGCCTTCTGTGCCTCCTGCATAAATCCCTATAATATTTGTTCTAGTCCAGGTATCAGAAAGTTTTCTTCCCAACTCCTCTTAATCGCTTCTTTGGATTTGGTCATGTAATTTGTACATGTCTTTACTTACAGCCAGTTGGGGCAACAATATTTAAAAGTTTTTTTTCAGTCCCATCTGTAGATGCTGTCATAGACCTAGAGTAGACCTGACAATCTCTGATCCAGTGAGGATGAATCCAGAGAATAATAAAGCTACAAATTAGGGAGTAGAGTCTCCTCACCACCACAGGACTGATTAAACTCACAGTTCCTCTCATCTCCACAGCATCACAGAACAAACAGGTGGATGGGCTTTTTATTTCCCCACAAGATGTGTGAAGTCAGAAGTCTGAGATGCAGATGGCATAAGGGAAAGTGACTCTTGCTAATTTTCCTTTTTACCCCTTCATCTATTCTTTGTTTTTCCTTCTTTGTATTTTTTTTCTCTCTCTTGAAAAGATCATCTTATATTTTTAAATTATGTGTTTGTTGGTGAACCTGTGCTGTGTGAGTTCAGGAATCTGTGGGGTCTAGAGCAAGACATTGAATACCTGGAGGTAAAGTTACAGGTGGCTGTGACTTACCTAATGTTAGCTCTAGAGCTGAACTCAGTTCCTCTGCAAAAGCAGTACACACTCTTCACTGTGGAGGAACTGAAATGGTTCTCCAGTGCCTCTTTTCTCTTTTTACTTAAACATCATTGGTCTGAAAGTTATATGAATGAAGATGGATATTTAGATGCCAACTTCTCAGCATAACTCACTCACTAAACATGACAAAATATTGTAGAGATTTCCAGAATTGACTTGATCTGAGAAAGACCCACCCATGTATGGATGGAGCATGCATAATGGATGTGTTTCTTCTTTACTTTGAACTGTACATGAAAATTGATATGAAATATAGGCTTGTGTATGGTGTCATGGCCTTGTAAACCCCAGCTGACTGTATTTGTATTTCTGCTAGGACAGCCAGACAATAAGCTTCCGGGGTCCACCATCTCTGTGCCCCATTAACTCTGGCCTTACAGACTTGTACCATAATGCCCAACTTTTATGAAGGTGCTGGAGATCTTAATGGAATTTTCAGGACAAGATGTGTGTAGTATGATTTTCATGCCAATAAGGAGAACTGGTAACTTCTTATGGAGGTGCCTGGGAGCAGACATGATAATAGTTTTGCACAGTTGTGGTTTTGGTAACTATTGTGGTCTTGTTTCTGATGAATGGAGTTTGAGTTTGTTCATATTCCCTGGAAAACAATTTCATCATTATGTTAGTAGAAATGAGATGACAACAATAATTCTTTGATTTTAGAAAAGACTGTGGAATAAACACAAAAATCCTCAATGACTGAAATACACTTAAGAAAGCAATTTGAGTAATGGTGAGAAATGTTAAAACTCATATCATTTAGATGTCTCTATTATTAAATATCATGACATATACATTAACCTATTATCCACAAAGTAACTGTTTATATGAATGAATGCAAGAGTTTTTTGTTTGTTTGTTTTGTTTTGTTTTATAAAACATTGATCTTTGAGAAAGCTTTATATACAGGACAAATTGAAGACCTTTTAAGTGACTATTGTGTTGGTGGAAATGAAACCCAGAGCCTTGGTAGGCAAGTTGTCTGCTGAGTCAAGTCCTCTATCTTTATTTATGTACATTAATAAAAGTAGTACATACTTGTAAGTTTCTCTCCCAGGTTAGCCTAACATAAACAATGTTTGTCACTGTGGTAAAATGAAATCAGAGCATTTGGCAATGGATACAGCCTTCACCTTGCAGACTGCAGTAGGAATCCTGGGCAATTCTTCAGTTCTGCTTAATTATTTAACCCCAGGATTGACTAAAAAGAGATTGATGCTTGAAATCCTGACTGTAAAGCACTTGACTTTTGCCAACTGCTTTTGAATTCTTTCTAGAGGAATTCCTAAGGTAATGGCAGAGTTTGGAATGAAATATTTCCTAGATGGCATTGAGTGTAAATTTATACTTTATGTTTCTCGAGTACTCCAGGGGATTTCACTGTATGCCACACATCTTCTGATTTATTTCTAAGCAACCACAATCAACCCTAGTGAGGTGAGTTGGATGAAGCATAAACACAGAGCCATCAAGTACATGGGTCCTTCTATCTTACCGTGGAAAGCTTTTATTTATTTTCTTCAGTTATATTGAATAGTTTTGATGGTAAAATAGTCTAGTTCAGAAAATTCTTACCTTAACCTATATACTGAAGGGTTCCTCCTCTTTCTTCTAGCAGCTCCACAGTCTAGGCCTAAGACTGTGATGTTGATCTGTTTGGAATTGCTCTGTATGCTGGCTCAGATGTAAAGATCCATTTCATTCTTCTACATATAGACACCCAGATTCCCTATAGCTATTTGTTAAAGATGCTAGTTGTTCTCCAATATATATTCTTGTGGTTTTGAAAATATCGGATGGTTGTAAATGTGTTACCTTACATCTGGAATCTCAGTGTATCTCACTGAACAATGTTTCTATTTTGCGTCAGTGCCAGAATGCTTTTACTACTATGACTCTGTAGTATTACTTGGAATCTGATATGGTGATTATTCTGGAAGCAGCTTTCTTATTCAGAATTTTCTTAGGATATTTGAGGTCTTTTAACATATACAATTTAAATAGTTTTTTTTTCAACTTCTGTAAAATATTGTTTTTGATGGGATGGTCATTTTTATAATATTAATCCTACAAATCCATGAGCATGGGGTGGGTTTTTCTAATTTTGATGTTTCTCCAATTTCTTGAAGTTTTCCTTCTTCAAAGTCTTTTTCTTCTTTAGTGAGATTTATTCCAAGATATTTTTGGAGCCTATTAGGTATGGTACTGTTTCCATGATTTCTTTCTTGGTATGTTTGTTGTTTCTTATAAATGGACCCATCCCATGAGCAAACACCAATCCCTGACACTGTTAATAATACTCTCTTATGCTTGCAGACAGAAACCTAGCATAACTGTCCTCTGAGAGCCTCCACCTAGCAGCTGACCAAAACAGATGCACATATCCACAGCCAAACATTGGATGGGGGGCAGGGACTTTTTATGGAAGTTTTAAGGGAAGGAGTGGAAGCCCTGAAGGGGATAGGAATCCTACAGGAAGAACAACAGAGCCAACTAACCTGGACCCCTGGGAGCTCTCAGTGACTGAGCCACCAACCAAAGAGCATACATGGGCTGGAAGGAGGACCTTCTCATATGTGTAGCAGATGTGCAGCTCAGTCTCCATGTGGATTCCTTAACAACTGGATCAGAGGCTATTCCCAAAGCTATAGCCTGACTGTGGAATCCATTCCCCAACAGGGGTGCCTTGTGTGACCCCAGTAGGAGAGGATGCATTTAATCCTGCAAAGACTATGCACTAGGGTAGGGGAGTGGGGGAGGGGCAAACCCTCTCAGAGGAGAAAGTGAGGGTGCATGGATGGAGAGATTTTGTGAGAGGAAGACCAACCAGGAGGGGTGGCACTGTTTGGGATGTAAATATATAAATAAATAAATAAATAAATAAATAGCCACTGGTTTCTGGTGCTAAATTTTTATCTTGCGTTTTGTTGAATATTTTTATCAGCCTTGCGTTTTGTTGAATATATTTATCAGCTGTAGGAGTTTTCTGGTAGGTAGTCTTCAGATCTTTTAAATATAGCCTCATATCATCTACAGATAAGATACATTGACTTATTTTTTCCCTATTTATATTTCTTTAATCTCCTTCACTCCCTCCAGATAAGCCTGCACATACTATGTTAAACAAGAGTGGGGAGAATGGATATTCTTGTCTTATTCCTGATTTTCTTGGACATACTTCAAGTTGAATTTATTTAGCATGATTTTGGCTTGGTGTATTGTGCCTTTATTATATCGCTATGTCATCTATATTTCAAGATTCTCTAGAACTTATATTTATGAAGAGACAGATTTTTTCCAAAAGCCTTTTGTGATCCTATGATCATGTGGTTCTCTCCTTGAGTCTGTTTATGTAATGTATTACATTTATTAGTTTTGTAATGTTGGACTACCCCTGCATCTCTGGGGTAAAGTTGATTGAATAACAGTAGATACTCTTTCTAATTTGATCAAAAACAAAGGGATGAGTTAAATGGGAAAAGGAATCCCAAGATATAAAAGTAAAGGAAGAAATAATAGACACCCAACCTGGAATGATATTGCAAATGAAAAAATTAATAAACCAAATAAAATTCTTAATAGAAAGCTTCATTAGTAGAATGAATCAGGCAGAAAACAGAGAGTGAAGTATGGAAGACTAATTTGAATTTAGTTTGTAGCTATTTTACTGAGACTTTTTGCATCTAAATTCATCAAGAAGATTCACCTATAATTCAGTTTTTTATGTTGAGTCTTTGTCTTGTTTTGGCATCAAGAGAAACATTGACTTTGTAAAAAGAACTTGAAAGCATTCTTTCTTTACCTACTTATTGGAACAATTTGAGAAATGTTAGTATTAGTTATTCTTTGAGGATCTGGTAGGTACATATGCTGGGTCTTATATTTTCATATTTTGAAGAGTTTAAACATTTTTTAGTTTAAATATAATTACTCATTCTTTATTATTTATTCTTAATATTTTAACTTTATATGGCACAAAGGGTTTCTTTTCTGGTTTTATATATTTGGAATTATGCAGAATTCTTGTACAAGCATTTCTTTTCTATGTTTGGAAAATATTTTGAAAATACTATCCATGCCTTTACCACAGTTTTATCCTTTCTGCCATTTCTACAGTCTGAAGGTCAGATATTTTCATGGTGTTTTAGAACTCCTCCAGTCTTTGTTCATATTTTCTTTTCAATTTATTATTGATACTTACTACATTATCTAATTCCTCAATCTTGACTTCCATACCTCACTCTTTGTTTTCTGCCTGTTCCCTTTTCCTGATAAGGCTCTCTACTCAGGATTTTATTTGGCTTATTAAGTTTTTTTTTTTTTCTTGCAGTGTAATTTCAGGTTGGGTGTTCCTCACTACTGTTATTTTTATATCTTACCACTCCCTTTCTCACTTTATTCATCTTTTTGTTCTTTAAAGTTTATTCATGCCTTTGAATTATTTGAACACACTTAAAATCATTTTTTGAATTCTTTGTCTGGTAGTTCTTCTAGGTAGTTTTGATTTGGTGTCATTATGATGGGTCACATATTTGTGGAAGAATCTTATTTTCTTTGCTTACGTTTCTGAGCTGGGATTATACATCTGGAGTTAGTATGTTAGTTGAGGGTTTTTTTTTCTTTTCTATTTTTGGTTTGTGTAAAAATCTTAACCACTTCTGCTTTGTTGTTGTTTTTCTCCTTCTCCTTCTCCTTCTCCTTCTCCTTCTCCTTCTCCTTCTCCTTCTCCTTCTCCTTCTCCTTCTCCTTCTCCTTCTCCTGCACCTCCTTCTCCCTCTCCTCTTTCTTTCTTTCTTTCTTTCTTTCTTTCTTTCTTTCTTTCTTTCTTTCTTTCTTTCTTTCTTTCTTTCTTTCTTTCTTTTCCAATGTTCAGTGAAGAACTAAGTCCTAGTAGGTTTAGTGTATGCTATTCCTCTGGTGGACTGGTATTTAAAGTCATACCCTCTGTCTCTAGTCTTCCTCTAAGGGTAAGACTTTATTTGTGTCAGCTAGGACCTTATACCTGGGATTATAACTTGTTCTCTGATTTGAGGATCTTTTCACTACCTGTGATCCTTGAACAAGGTCAGATCTGGTCCTCACTCTGGATCCTCATTTATTTCTGGAGCTTATTTGAAATGTGTAGCTTTCCAAACACTTGTGGATTTGAAGTGATCTCTGCATCCCCACCTTGGTCTGTAGCTTTCTAAAGCCATTGCAAGGTGTAGAAATCCCCAAGTACCAATAAGTCTTTTACTAGCTCAGTATTGCTCCCTAAGAGAAACATTTTGATGAATGGACAGATGTTTTAAAACCGCAAGATTCTTTCAATCCCTTCTGTGGTAGTTTGAATGGGTATGGCCCCCAAAGACTCATGTGTTTGAATACTTGCCCCTTAGGGAGTGGTAGTATTAGGAAGTATGGCTTTGTTGGAGTAGGTGTGGCCTTAGAGGGAGTATTTTACTATGGAGGCAGGCTTTGAGGTCTCATATCTGTGCTCAAGCTATGCCCATTGTTGAGTCTCATTCTGATGCCTTTGAATCAAGGTGTAGAACTCTTGGCTTCTCAAGCACCCTGTTTGCCTGCACATTGCCATGTTTCCTACAATGATGATTCTGGACTGAACCTCTGAAACTGTAAATGTTTTCTTAGAAACCAGGGACAGGTGAGAACAAACACAAAGATAATTCCTGCTAAAATATTTTATTTTTATGTGTCTTGATGTTGATACATTTGCCTTTTCTTAGATGACAGGGGATGGTTCCTGAGAATTTGCCAATGGTGATTATTTCCCCAGACAGTTGTAGGAATCCTGGACAACTGGTCACTTCTGGTTTATTATTTCATGTCTATATTTAAAATATTAAAGATGAGCTTTTAAAGCATGTGACTTTTGCCAACTTCATGTCTGTGATCTGAAGAGGCATTCATCAAACAATGACAGAGCTGGGGTTGAAATATCTCCTGAGGACAATAGATTTAAATTTGTTATATACCTGCATTGTATAGCCTAAGGGGTTTCCATCATTCTATATGTTTCTTAAGTTGCTTCCAAGTCTGCCCCAGCAACTCTATGAGGATAAAGCTTAAACAGAAAGCCAGCAAGTACATTGTTCCCTTTTGTTCTTTCAACTGCATTGTGCACCTGCTTCTAAACAGGAGAATTGCTATGAGAGATGCTGCCCTTGATACCAACAGACATTTCACTAAGAAATAAAATGTGGATTACTGCTTATCAGTTGGTTCTGGAGGCTCTGTAGCCCCACTATATTTATTCTTAATCTGTTTCATTAATGTTCTCTATCTGTGTATCATGGCCTAAACCACTGTCTACATGGTGAGCTTCCACTACAAGCACAAGAAACAGGTCCAGTACATCCACCATGACCACCATTCCCCGAATCTCATCTGAAACTAGAACCACTTAAGCCACCCTGATCCTGGTGTGCATCTATGTCTCTTTGTACTTGATGTGCCAAGTTACAAGGTAGGCTTAAGGAGTAAACCTGTTAATTTCACTAAGAAAGGGAAGTAGAATAGGCATTGTGAGTATATGGTGTGTATAGAGTATTGAATGGGTTTGTGTGTGGTAATGGAAACAGGTTGGGGAGAAGAAGGAGGGAGAGATTACTGGAAGAGACTACTGGGATCTGGGCGTGGGATGAGGTGGGTGGGTTGCCGGATCTCTGGGACAAGCTAGAAACCTAGAGAAAAGGAAAGTCCCAGGAATCTATGAAGGGGATTAAAAAGGACCGAAATAGTCTATAAAAATTATTTAATAACTGATAAAATGAAAAGAGTAAAAATTGAGAAAAAAACCACAATATGTTCTCTTGCAAAACTGACAGGATAATGCAGATCAGTAGAAGATCAAATGCTAGGAAGAAAGCATTAGAGGGATAAGTGGATATGAGATAGTAATGGGGTATGAATATGATGAAAGAATACAGTATACATGTATGAAAATGTTATAACAAACCCCATTATTCTTAATATGTGCTTTAAAAAGAAGAATTAACATTTCATCATTTTCTGACACATATGGACATATGTGTCCATGTATGTTGCACATCTGAAGTATGATAGCATGCCTAAGACCTGCTCAAGATAAAGCCAGACAAAATCCAGCATGGGACAGGGAAGTGGGTGCAAAGTCCCACCCCTAGCTGAGGAGCTCTTGACCATTGATGACTGCTAGGGGAGGGAGATTTGGTTTTCTTCAGGGATTCAGAACAATGGGGGATATCCATGTTTCAGCAGATGATCCTAAGCCTGTGCACATATAGAAAACACTAAGTGGGTTCAGTGTGTTTAAAGTGGTGTATGTGAGGGGGGGTAGGATAGGAACTGTAGGGAGGGGATAAAGGGTGATTTTGTCAAAACATGTTATATGCAGATATGAAAGTCTCAAACAATAAAAAAAAAGAGAAGATAAAAAGTGTTCCCACAATTCTGTGATGGAAGTTAGCTTTCTACTATTTACTAATTTATCTCTGGATTTCCAGCTCATATATGCTCCCTCCCCCCTTTTCTCCTTTCTTTTCAGACAGCGTCTCAGGCCTGGAACTGAGTACCTAGATTATGCTATGCATGAACTCATCGAGGTCTGTCTGTCTTTCCCTCCTTAGTGTTGGGATAAAAAGGTATACTCTTCTACAAATGGTGATTTAACATTATTCTTTATTTCTGTTTTTGGTTTTCCAACAGGTTTTCTATGTAGTCCTCACTGTTCTGGAACTTGGTATGTAGACCAGGCTAGCCTTAAACACTCAGAGATCCACCCATCTCCCATTACCTTCAGAGTGCTGGGTTTTAAGGTGGGTTCCAACAAGCCTCAATAAACATTATGCTTAATATTTTATTGATTTGTAGAAACTGAACAACTCTCTACTCAATAATCACTTGGTCAGGGAAGAGATAAACAAAGAAATTAAAGTCTTTCTGAGATTCAGTGAAAATGAAGGCACAACATATCCAAATTTATGGGACACAAGGAAAGTAATGATAAGAGGAAAATTCATAGCACTGAGAGCCTTCCTAAAGAAATTGGAGAGATATCATATTAGCAACTTAACAGCATACCTCAAAGCTCTAGAACAAAAAGAAGCAAACACATCCAAGAAGAGCAGATGGCAGGAAATAGTCAAGCTCAGAGCTGGAGTCAATCTACTAGAAACAAAGGGAACAATACAAATAATCAATAAAGCCAAGAGCTGGTTCTTTGAGAACATATCGTGTTTTGCAGAGAGATGACATGAGGTAACTGCTCCTAGCCTGCTAGCTGCAAGGTGACTTTAGGGTATCTGAGAATCCCAGCATACTGGGACAAAGAGTAAGCATACTGTCTCTTCAGAGAATCCTGATGTTCTGTCAATTAAACTGCATGCCTGAAGAAGTGGCCTTCATGATCTTTTTCACAAGAGAAAATTCTGTTTTGCTTTGTTTTGTTTTGTTTTGTTTTGTTTTGTATGTGTGTGTTTATACACTAAGAAACACTTAAAAGAGTTGGACCACAGATACATTTCTCAGTCTGCAAGGAGAAATAAGTCACCTTGAAACCAGATAATTCTCTTGTTTGAGAATTAGAAGCTGATGAGAATTAGAAACTGTTAGGAATCTTTATTCTGATTACTTATGAAAAAACCTGGAGAATTAAAAGTATGCAGTTGTTCACTTTACTCTTCATCTTCTGTGTCCTGATTATTGCTTGACCCTTACCTAGGGATCCCAAGGCACTAGACATTAACAGTGCTGGTATAACTGGATGTAGAAGGATGTAACTGCATGTATAAGGATGCAAATAGATCCATATTTATCCCGCACAAAACTCAAGTCCAAGTAGATCAAGAACCTCAATGTAAAAACAGATACACTAACTCTAAGAAAAGAGATAGTTGAAATTGCCTTGAACACATTGGTATGGGAGACAGTTTCCAAGTAGAACACCAATGGCTCAGGCTCTAAGATCAACAATTGATAAATGGGACCTCTTGCAACTGAAAAGCTTCTGTAAGGCAAAGGACACTGTCAACAGGACAAAACAGCTGCCTACAGATTGGGAAAAGACATTAACTAACCTTACATCTAACAGAGGGCTAATGTCTAAAATATATAAAGAACTCAAGAAGATAGAGTCCGACAAACCAAATAACTCAATTGAAAACTGGAGTACAGAGCTAAACAAGGAATTCTCAAAAGTGGAATTCTGAATGATCAATGAAACAAAGGAAATACAGGGGCAAAGAGAGGAGAAGAGACTGAAGGAAAAGTCACCCAGAGACTGAACCACCGGGGGATTCATTCCATATGCAGAAACCAAACCCAGACACTATTGCTGATGCCAAGAAGTGCTTGCTGACAGGAGCCTGAGAGACTCCGCCAGACCCTGACCAATACAGGTATGGATACTTGCAGGCAACCATTGGACTAAGCACAGTGACCCCAATGGAGGAGTTAGGGGAAGGACTGAAGGAGCTGAAGAGGTTTGCTAACCCTATAGGAAGAGCAACAATATCAGCTATCTAGTCCCCCCAGCGCTCCTGGGGACTAAACCACCAACCAAAGAATACACATGGAGGCTCCATATGCATATGTATCAGAGGATGGCCTTATCTGGCGTCAATGGGATGGGAGGACATTGATCCTGTGAAGCCTTGATGCCCCAGCATAGGGGAATGCTAGGATGGTGAGATAGGAGTGGGTAAGTGGGTGCGTGGGGGAGCACCCTCATAGAAGCAGCAGGAGGGAGGATGGGGAGGGTTCGCCGAGGGGAAACTGGGAAGGGTGATAATATTTGAAATGTAAATGAATAAAATGACCAATAAGATAAATAAATAAATAAATAAATGTAAAAAACAAACAACAAAAAAGAAACATTCAACATTCTTAGTCATCAGGGAAATGCAAATCAAAACAACCCTGAGATTCCACCTACATCAATCAGAATGGCTAAGAAACAAAACAAAACAAAACAAAACAAAACAAAACAAAACTCAAGAGACAGTAGATGCTGGCAAAGATGTGGTGAAAGGAGAACACTTCTGCATTGCTGGTATGATTGCAAACTTGTACAACCACTCTGAAAATTAGTTGGACATTTTCTCAGAAAATTGGAAATACTTCTAACTGAAGACTCAGTACTCCTGGGCATATACCCAAAAAATGTTAGTTTGTGCTTTTGAAATGGGAAATTGCAACCATTGATATCAGTGAGCAGTGTCTGTTGATTCTAGTTATTTTCATTAATGTGTGTGTTTTCACTTGATTTTCTGGTCTGGGTTTATTTATTCCCTGTGTTGAGATGTGCTTAACTTCTTTTGATTTTTGTTTTCCTTCTAGCAACTTCTGTAGGCCTGGATTTATAGAGGTGTATTTATTTATTTATTTATTTATTTATTTATTTATTTATTTATTTAATTTATTTATTTATTAGATTTTATTTATTTATTTATTTGGTTATTTTATTTATTTATATTTGGAATGTTATCCTCCTTTTAGATTTTCCCTCTGCAAACCCCCTATTTGATCCTTCTTCCCCCTGCTTCTATGAGGGTGTTCCCCCACCCTCCCACTTACTTCCACCTTACTGCCCTAGCATTCCCCTATGCTGGGGCATTGAACCTCTACTGGATCAAGGGTCTCACCTCCCACTGATGCCAGATAAGGCCATCCTCTGCTACATATGCAGCTGGAGCCATGGGTCCCTGTATGTGTACTCTTTGGTTGGTGGTTAGTCCCTGGGAGCTCGGGGAGAGGGATCTTGTTGGTTGATATTGTTCTTCCTATGGGGTTGCAAACCTTTTCATTTCCTTCATTCCTTCACCTAACTCCTCCATTGGGGTCTGTATTAGTCAGGGTTCTCTAGAGTCACAGAACTTATGGGTAGTCTCTATATAGTAAAGGAACTAACCTGTTGTATGCAGCAGCAAATATCAAAATGAAGAGAATCTGCCTCAAATGATGTAGAAGGGAATGACTGACAGTCATTATATTTGGAATGTATTTTGTGCTCAGACCTTTACATGTACACTACGACACACAGGAACCCATACTCTCAAATATTCTCACATACCACAGGCACACAAAACAAACAATATTTTCTCCAGTGGTAAACTTCTCACCTGAAGAGGCTGGAGGGAATGCAGACATAGGACCTGAATCCAGTTGACAACAGACAGAAGAATTTTAATGTCATTTCTGGGAATGGTCTTTCATAAACTCAGACTCTACTTGTTTGCTCCTTCAATATCAAGAAATTTATGATTATGGGTTAAAATTTCTCCTGGATGTCTTTATGTATAAACTTGCTAATTGGACGTGGTAGGTGATGTTTAAAAATGACAAATAAGAAAAGAAAAGATGTGAAATTGGGAGGAAAATCTACTGAAAGGAGAAATTGGAGAAGGGGAAGGAGAGTAGATATAATCAAGCTACATTGTACATATGTTTCAAATTTTAAAATAGTAAATAAAATAATTTTAAAAAATCCCATAGTCCTCAAAAATACATCGAGTCTTTCTGAAATCTATGCCATCAAAATATATGAATAGAATGCATTACAATAAATTTGCTAGGAAGTTTAGAGAAGTCTCACTTGTAATAGCTCAAAATTGGAGTCCACACATAAGCTGTTCACATACATAGTTGTAAATACATGCAAAGGACTTTCTTTAGACCTCAAGATTAATGGAATCTAGCAGCATACAAAATAAGCAAGAAGCACTTAGAGAATGCTGATACTAAGAAGTGAGAGTTAAAGAACTGTGGAAGCTCCAATTTTTTCCTTTATTAGATATTTTCTCCATTTACATTTCAAATGCTATCTCCAAAGTCCCCTATACGCTCCCACCCACCCTGCTCCCCAACCCACCCACTCCTGCTTTCTGGCCCTGGCATTTCATTGTACTGGGGCATATGACCTTCACAATACCAAGGGCCTCTCCTCCCATTGATGGCTGACTTGGCCATCTTCTGCTACATGTACAACTAGAGACACAGCTCTGGGGGGTACTGGTTAGTTCATATCATTGTTCCTCCTATAGCAATGCAGACCCCTTTAGCTCCTTGAGGACTTTCTCTAGATCCTTCATTGGGGGCCCTGTGTTCCATATAATAGATGACTGTGAGCATCCACTTCTGTATTTGCTAGGCATTGGCATAGACTCACAAGAGAGAGCTATGTTAGGGTCCTGTAAGCAAAATCTTTCTGACATATGCAATAGTGTCTGAGTTTGGTGGTTGTATATGGGATGGATCCCCAGGTGGGGCAGTCACTAAATGGTTTTTCCTTCCATCTTAGCTCAGGACTTTGTCTCTGTAACTCCTTCCATGGGTATTTTGTTCCCCATCCTAAGAAGGAACGAAGTATCCACATTTTGGTTGGCCTTCTTGAGTTTCATGTGTTTTGTAAAGGAAGAAGTCAAAATATCACTGTTTGCAGATGATATGATAGTATATATAAGTGATCCTAAAAATTCCACCAGAGAGCTCCTAAACCTGATAAACAGCTTCAGTGAAGTAGCTGGATATAAAATTAACTCAAACAAATCAATGGCCTTTCTCTACACAAAACAGGATGAGAAAGAAATTATGGGAACAACACCCTTCACAATAGTCACAAATAATATAAAATACCTTGGTGTGACTCTAACTAAGGAAGTGAAAGATCTGTATGATAAGAACTTCAAGTCTCTAAAGAAAGAAATCAAAGAAGATCTTAGAAGATGGAAATATCTCCCATGTTCATGGATTAGCAGGATCAATATAATAAAAATAGCTATCTTGCTGAAAGCAATCTACAGATTCAATGCAATCCCCATCAAAATTCCAACTCAATTCTTCAATGAATTAGAAAGGGCAATTTGCAAATTCATCTGGAATAACAAAAAACCTAGGATAGCAAAAACTCTTTTCAATGATAAAAGAACCTCTGGTGGAATCATCATGCCTAACATCAAGCTGTACTACAGAGCAACTGTAATAAAACTGCATGGTACTGGTACAGCAACAGACTGGTAGATCAACGGTACAGAATTGAAGACTCAGAAATGAACCTACACACCTTTGGTCACTTGATCTTTGATAAGGGAGCTAAAACCATCCAGTGGAAAAAAAGGCATCATTTTCTACAAATGGTGCTGGCACAACTGGTGGTTATCATGTAGAAGAATGTGAATTGATCCATTCTTATCTCCTTATAGTAAGGTCAAGTCTAAGTGGATCAAGGAAATCCACATAAAACCAGAGACACTGAAATTAATACAGGAGAAAATGGGGAAAAGCCTCGAAGATATGGGCACAGGGAAAAAATTCCTGAACATAACAGCAATTGCTTGTGCTGTAAGATCAAGAATTGACAAATGGGACCTTATAAAATTGAAAAACTTCTTTAAGGCAAAAGACACTGTCAATAAGACAAAAACACCATCAACAGATTGGGAAAGGATCTTTACCAATCCTAAATCAGATAGGGGACTAATATCCAATATATATAAAGAACTCAAGAAGATGGACTTTAGAAAAAATCTAATAACCCTATTAAAAAATGGGTTACAGAGCTAAACAAAGCATTCTCAACTGAGGAATTCCGAAGGGCTGAGAAGCACCTGAAAAACCTTAATCATCAGCGAAATGCAAATCAAAACAACCCTGAGATTCCACCTCACACCAGTCAGAATGGCTAAGATCAAAAATTTAGGTGACAGCAGATGCTGGCGAGGATGTGGAGAAAGAGGAACAGTCTTCCATTGTTGGTGGGATAGCAAGCTGGTAGAAACATTCTGGAAATCAGTCTGGAGGTTCCTCAGAAATTTGGACATAATACTACCGGAAGGTCCAGCAATACCTCTCCTGGGCATATACCCAGAAGATGTTCCAACTTGTAATAAGGACACATGCTCCACTATGTTCATAGCAACTTTATTTATTATAGCTAGAAACTGGAAAGAACCCATATGTCCCTCAACAGAGAAATGGATGCAGAAAATGTGGTTCATTTACACAATGGAGTACTACTCAGCTATTAAAAACAATGAATTTATGAAATTCCTAGGCAAATGGATGTATCTGGAGGATATCATCCTGAGTGGTGTAACCCAATCACAAAAGAACAAACATGGTACCCACTCACTGATAAGTGGATATTATTCCAGAAACTTAGAATATCCAAAATACAATTTGTGGAACCTCCAATTTTAATGCCTCTTAATGCTGGCCATTCAACTTCTGAAATTTCCCAAGACAGAGGTCTTGAGAAAAAGCAGTCAGATCTGCCCAGATTCAAATAGAGCCATGTAACTGCCTTGTAAAACCATGGAATGGGACTTGTGTGTTCTGCTTGTGACACCCTGTGTACTCTAGGAACTCACAGAAAAGTTTTTCTCCCAAGTCCTCATAATTGCTTCTGTGATCTGCTGTCTTATTCTGGATGTTTACATTACAGGCAATTGAAGTAAAGTTGTTGAAAAGTTATTCTCAATCCTCTATGAAACTGTTGCCATGGATCTAGAATTGAAAGTCACAGGTCCTTAGGGGATGAAGACTAGGGAGTTATAAGCATGTAAGTGAGGAACTAGAGTTTTATCTCAGCAAGGCTTACTCATCCCCTTACTACAGCACACACAGTGAGTACATATGCTCTTTATACCAAGTCACAGGTGATCAGAGCACCTCCAGGTAGAAAAGAATAAAGGAGAGTCACTATTGCTAAATATTGAAGCAGTATCTTGAAAAGGCTTTCACACAAAATGGGACTTATTTCCTGTTTAAAGAAAGACTGTCTCTTGCCTTTCCCATTCTGTGCAGACAAATGCTTCCAACAAGCTCATATCTTTCCCTTCTTATCTTGTGATAACTCCCATTCTCATTCATATTTATGATATAAATATATATCTGTAAATGAAAACATATATATATATATATATATATATATATATGTGTGTGTGTGTAGGGAGGTAGATATATGATTGATAGATAAATAGACCATAGGTAACAGTGTGTGTGTGTGTGTGTGTGTGTGTGTGTGTGTGTGTGTGTGTGTGTGTGTTGTTTCTAAGCTGGTAACCAACAACACCCAGCAATTCCATGCAGGTTGTATGATGTAAACTTAGATATGGATGCTTGAGTAAATACTTTTACTTGTACTGTGTCTCCTGCTCTTACATTACCCTTGTTAGGGGCCGAATTCTGCTCTTTCTATTCTCTCCTAGTGAATAAAAGTTACTAATCTTTCCTTTTAAGATTCATGCTTATTATTTTAAATAATATTTATTTGTACATATGTTTGTGGGTATGTGAATGTTGGAGCAAGTAGAGCCCAGAGTTATCAGATTCTAACTTGAGCTATAGTTGAGGGCAGCTGTGACCCACCTGATGTTGGTACTTCAAACAGAATCTAGATTCTCTGAAGGAGCAGCAAGAATTCTTAACCACTGACTCCTCTTTCCAGACTCCAGACTCTTTCCAGACTCCAGACTCTACTCTTTCCAGACTCTTAAGATCTCAGGGACATAAGCCATTAATGGCACTCTAAAATCTTTTAAGTAACTAAAGGAGATTTTTTTTTTCTTAGAGAAATAGATGCTTTAAACTAGACTCTTCTGTGCGACTGAACAGACAGTGTGTACATTGAGCAGCATGGCTCATACATAGTGTGATTGACTGTTCTCTTTGCAGACTGAGCCAGATGTCTGTGTTTCAAAAGAGAATTCTTTCAGGTAGTTTTGTAAAATTTGAGACAATAAATATCCTTCTGCATCAGTTTAGGTGATGGCAAGGAAAACACAGTTACTATTCTCCTCAGCACCTCACTGTGAGAATAGTGAAGGGGAGTCTTGAATGAAATCTGAAGGAGAAAGCTTACTATTGACAGGTATGGTTTTGATAATTCTTGATGTATTCTGAAACTCAGGAGACTTCTAGGACATGAGCACGGGATTTGAATAAAAAAGTGAGGAGAGTCCTGTCAATTCCAGAGCCTAAGAAACAATATCATGGACTGGACAGGGTCATGCTCAAATGAGGAACACTGCAAATGGAGCAGGCCCACAGGGAATTCTGGGAACTGCTGCTCCTGAGTGCTTCCATCTGTCTGTGCATCCACTATGATTATAAACAAAGCTTGTCAAACTCCCTTGGTATCCAGGCTGAGACAGTTTTCTGCTCTTGAAAAATGAATTTATGGAAAATTCTCCATTGAAGTATGTCAGAGAGATGACTAGAATTTGCTTTCTGGTTTGGACCTTTTGTTTGTTTTCCTTCCTGTGGATGAAGAAGTTTCGTAGTGAGCCATCCATATACCAATGACTTGTTTTGTTTCTAGATGTTCCATTGTATTTTTATATCTTCCCTTTACCATTTTTGAATGAATCATTATTCATTATTCATGGATGGGATGCCTGAATCCAATATAGTATTTATCACATAATCTGACTCGCTGGAGCTGTCCTGTTTGAATACAGTATCTATTACTTTATATGAAATTCCAGCATTGCTCAATAGCCTGACAGATTGTACCCTGTGAACCAATCTATTTTGTCTTACTCCATTCCCTGTCTCATTCTAGGCAGGTATGCTGTATTAATTCTCTTTTGTTCTATATATTGTATTTGATTGCTCTCTCTCTACCTTGTAACAGCTCTTAACCATAGAAGCTTTTCCAACTGCCATGTAACTTAGTATAAAAGTATATGAGTAGAAGAATGCCAATAAAGACCCACATGAGTGTCTTCTGATACTGGCACCATCAGGAACACCTTTATACACTGAACCCTTCTTAATGCCCATATATCCAAGACATGTGATTAGGATATACACTGAGAGCTTGACTTGTCCCGAACTTCATAGAAGCCCTTATGAAAGATTGAGAGGAACCCAGGTCTGTTTAGAAGAGTGGACTCTGTCCCAGTCTGGGGCTGGGACCAGGGCCTCAAAGGAGTTAAGGTTGTGGTTCCTAGGAACTTAGTTTATCCTCTTGAAAAGCTGGAATTATCTGTCTAGGACTACAGTGTACTCAGTATTTGAGGCCTTTGAGATATTCTGTGCTCTCATTGTGCAAATGAGCTTGATAAGTTTCTTGCTGACTTTGTCCCATTTCTCCCTGGAAAAGAGCATATACGATGCTGTAGTTTTAGATAAATTTTAAATTTAAGTAAGCTTATTGTTTAAAATGAGACTGAGACATATGGCGTGGGTCCATTTGCATTTACATTGTGTTGTAACATTATATCAACTTTGAAAATTCCTGTTCTCCAGGATCAAGGTTACTGAAGTTCAAGAAGAGGTTCCCTTTGTTTGATGAAATAGAGAGAGTGCTCTTTTCATCCTTTGGAGGTAAAGGAACATTCAAGTTGTATGCTATTTTCATAGGACATTTAGGACCTTTATATATCCACAGGAATTCATGTATGCTAGGAGGGAAATAATATCCACAGAGGAATTCCTTTATCAAATCATTTTATGTCAGTTTTTAGTATAGTTAGTGGTTTGTATAGTTTTCTCCAGTTCAATAATCATAATTCTTTGATGAATTCCATTATTGATTTCACTGTTCCCAACCTCTATTTGCTTATGGGAATATCTTTATACTATCTTCTTATTTCAGTATTTTTTTTACTTATTGACCTCTTACAAAAGAGTCTAATAGTCAATGGTAGGCTGTTTTATAAATAAATAAATAAATAAATAAATAAATAAATAAATAAATAAATATATTATTCTTTCATATATTCCATCCCAAACAAAGTTTTTCTTCCCTCCCATCTCAGCCTTTCCCCTCTCAGAAAAGAGCAGGCCTCCCTAGGATATCAATCCAGCAGGGCATAAGAAGCTACAAGACCAGGCATATACGATCAGATCAAGGCTTGATAAGGCAGCTAAATAGGATGAAAAAAGTCCCACAAGAAGGCATAACAGAAGGAGTTACAGAGACAAAGTTCAGAGCTGAGATGGAAGGAAGGACCATCCAGAGACTGCCCCACCCAGGGATCCATCCCATAAACAACCACCAAACCCAGACACTATTGCATATGCCAGCAAGATTTTGCTGACAGGACTCTGATATAGCTGTCTCTTGTGAGGCTATGCCAGTTCCTGGCAAATACAGAAGTGAATGCTCACAGTCATCTATTGGATGGAACACAGGGCCCCCAATGAAGGAGCTAGAGAAAGTCCCCAAGGAGCTAAAGGGGTCTGCAACCTTATAGGAGGAACAACAATATGAACTAACCAGTACCCCCCCAGAGCTTGTGTCTCTAGTTGCATATGTAGCACAGGATGGCCTAGTAAGCCACGAATGGGAGGAGAGGCCCTTGGTCTTGTGAAGATCATATGCCCAAGTACAGGAGAATGCCAGGGTGAGGAAGCAGGAGTGGATGGGTTGGGGAGCAGGGCAGGGGAAAGGTATAGGGGACTCTCGGGATAGCATTTGAACTGTAAATGAAAAAAAAAATCTAATGGAAAAACAGAAGGAAAAACAGCAAGAGCTACTGCTTCTACTGTTAGGATTTACACAAGAATACCAGCCTACTCAGCCCTAACATGCAGAGTGTCTATATCAGGTGTCTGTAAACTCCCTGATCTCTCAAGTTCTCATGAGTCCCAGTCAGTTGATTCTGAGAACTGTGTTCTCATAGTGTGTCTTTGACTGCTCTAGTTCCTCTGGTCCTTCCTGCCCTTCATCTACAGGACTCCCTGAGCTCTGCCTGATATTGGGATGTAGAACTTTGCATCTACTCTCATAAGCTGCTGGATGAAGTCTCTCTGATGACAATTCTGATTGACTCTTGTTCCAGCACAATCTGCAGAGAGGGCGAAATGTAGGTTGAAAGTTTTGTGTCTGAGTTGTTTTTCCAATCAGGCCTTGCCTGGTTACAGGAGATAGTGAATTTAGGATCTCTGTTACCCAATACTAAAAGTCTTTGGTAGAGTTACTCTCATGGGTCCCATGGAATTTATATTGTACTAGGCTTTCAACTGCCTCTGAAATGACTACTAATTCCAATAGCTTCTCCAAGTATGTTCTCTACTCTTCCCTCTGTACTTCTTAATAAGCTTGCTTGGCATAAGATATAGCTTACACATGATCTCCTAAGGTCACATGTCATCTCCTTTTTATCTCTGATTCCCTGGACTTTCCTTTTCAGAACCCTGTCATGGAATAAAACCTGCTGGCTCAGAATAGAAATTGTTCCTTAGGTGGTTAGGGAGATGGTCTTGGATCGGCCTTCCTTTTTGAAGATGTTAGAATGACACATCCCAACTTTCATAGTCTCTCTATAGCCTTCTCATTCCATCCTCTTATTCCCCTCTTTATCTCTTATTTTGTTGTTGCTTTCTCAAATCAGAGTTGTGCAAGCATTGATACAGTTTTGAACTTTAGGATACAATTACTCACTTTGTCTCTTCGACTGACTGTTAGATCTGTTTTGCTAACATTTCTTATCAGTTCTTCATATTATAGGAAGATTACCATTATAATGTGCAGTAGCATGTCATTGTAATAAATATTTATGGGGGAGACTCTGCATTGAAAGAGACACTTATTGTCTTTTTTTTTTTTTTTTGTCTATTGACACTGAAATTTCACTAATCTTTTCTAGCTGGGTAAACCACACTTATAATCTTCATATGGTGTGTCAGCTGGAAAGAAATCAGAGGGTTATAGAAAGAACACCTTTTCTCTCTTGTTTTATTTTTTTATTTTTTTGTTCGGTATTTTATTTTTTATTTTATTTTTTTATTAGATATTTTCTTTATTTACATTTCAAATGCTATCCCAAAAGTTCCCTATACCTTGGGCAAATGGATTTATCTGGAGGATATCATCCTTTGTGAGGTAACCCAATCACAAAAGAAGTCACTTGATATGCACTCACTGGTAAGTGGATATTAGCCCAGAAACTTAGAATACCCAAGATACAATTTGCAAAACACCACAAAAATCAAGAAAAAGGAAGACCAACGTGTGGATACTTCATTCCTCCTTAGAATAGGGAACAAAATACCCATGGAAGGAGTTACAGAGACAAAGTTTGGAGCTAAGATGAAAGGATGGATCATCTAGAGACTACCCTACCCCAGGATCCATCCCATAATTAGCCATCAAAGGCAGACATTATTGCATATGCCAGCAAGATTTTGCTGAAAGGACCCTGATATAGCTGTCTCATGAGAGGCTATGCCAGTGCCTGGCAAATACAAAACTGGATCCTCTCTTGTTTTAAATTAGGGAAATATGAACACAAATGACTGTTTTTTTTTTAAATAAAAAAATGCTAGTAGGCATTTTTTTTTAGATTCAATTTTTAAGAAATTCTATTTTTTTTCTGATTTGTCTCAGACTGTCTCCTTACTTATATTTATTCTTTCCATTCCTTTTGCTCACAAGTTTTTATGTCTCTGGGTATGCCATGGACCACCATACTTGGGTATGGGGGGTTCCTGGGATGAGGGTCCTTGAGGCTAGGTGGGTAAGGATCCGGCGGTGACAAACAGAAACAATCACAGAGGAAGTTTGAATCTGAGTGTATTTTGCAGCTCTCAAACAAGAGTTCTAATGCATAAGGAAACAGGTATTACACCTCTGAAAATATGTGTCCAGTGAAGCAGTCAAATAGAATGGATATTGTAATAATCATTTCGCACAGTAAAATATAAAATCATCCAAGTATTACAACGTCTAAAAACATATATTCAATGAAGCAGTCAGGTAGAATCGATATTATTATAATCATTTAGCATAGTAAAATACAAAAATCATCTAAGGCTAGTGGCAGATTTCCAAGAACAAGTTAATGAATTTTTATGATCAGTTACTGTTTAACTTCTAGTTCCTGATTTTCTATAAACCTTCAAAGCATAAATTTAAACTATTTTAATTATTTTTATTTAAGACTTTAAAAAACAATATACCAAAGCTTCCTTCCAATGACACACATGCAGTCATATAAAATTTTATTGTTGGGAAAGTTTTTACATATCAATAATATCTTATACATGATTTATAAAGTGAAGCTCTGGTTTTCCTAGAGATAAGGTCATGGTTAGTGACTCCATCTCAAGTGATGGTTTCTAACCCATTATTCTTGCTTAAGATCTTAGCCCAGGCTTTCAGGATCATCTCGTAAATAAGAAAATAAAAAAAAAAAAATAAAGCACATAAGTTGCCAAGAGATATATGGCTCAATTAATTTGCTCCTGCCAAGAGTTCCACAAGCAGTTCTAGGAGGCCTCTTCCTTTTGAGGTCTATTGCTTCAGTCTGTGGAACTTGTCACACAGATCTTACTGGGGTTGGTGTGGCATGGGTATACCTTTTAGTTTCCATTTTTGTATGTTTTAGTAGCTGGATTACAGGAGTGAATCAAGTCTACTGTTCATATTAATACACCAACTTCTTTCAGAAAAGTTAGAATTATCTATTGGACATTCATTTAGAAAAAAGCAATAGAGGAACCTTGAAGATTATAAAACAGTATAGAAAGTGCGAAAACCATAATTCTAAGTTAATATCCTTTGCCTTACTCCCATTTGATGACCCAAAATGTATATGAACATGGTTCTTTATCTTATTTGATTGGGTAACCTGCTATAAGACAGACATTTGTTCTCACACTGATACAATTTAAGCTGTGATAAATGAATACATATTTAAATGTTTTCTTTCTGGGTGTATTGATGTGGTTAAATTTTTTTATCCCAGGTGAAAAGAACATGGCTCCTGAAAGCTTGCCAGTGGGGATTTTATTCTTTTCTCAAACAGCTGTGGGAATCCTTGGTAATTGGTCAATTCTTCTTCATTATGTCACGTCTGTAATCACTGGAAAAAGTTTGATGCCCAAAGACCAGATTATAAAGCATCTGACTTTAGCCAATTCCTTGGTTATTATCTCAAGAGTAACACCTCACATAATGGTACAACTGGGGTTGCAGTATCTCCTGGATGACCTCTTATGTAAACTTACTCTCTACAGCAATCGAGTTTCCAGGGGCATTTCCCTGCACTGCACCTGCCTCTTGAGTTTCTTCCAAGCAATCACAATCAGCCTCAGCCACTCCAGGCTGATGACACTTACACACTCTGTCTCAAAATACATGATTCAATTCTGCTCTATAAGCTGGCTTCTACATCTGTTTCTAAACATCAAGACTGCTGTAGATGTGATTGGACCAAATACTATAAAAAATGTCACCAGGAAAATCATGTTGGGATACTGTTCAGCATTTGCTTTTGGCAATGGTGTTACTGGCCTACATTTGTTCTTTGTTTGTTTCACTGATGGTCTGTGTTTGAGCATCATGGTATGGGCCAGTATCTTTATGGTGAAGATTCTCTATAGGCACAAGAGTCAGCTACAGTACATTCACAGTGCCCACCATCCCCTCAGAGTCTCCCCTGAAGACCAAGCCACAAAAACCATCTTGATTCTTGTGTGTACCTTTGTCCTCTCCTACTCAATGTCCTTCATACTCATTATCTATACTGTGGTTTTTGACAATCCAAGGCTGTGGATAATAAACATATTTACATTCTTAGACACATGCTTTCCCACATTTTGTCCCTTCATCCTTATCAGTAATAACCGATCTACTCCTAAGAACCCTTTACCCTGCTGTAGTAGAAGGAATTTATAATGGTCACTTGTGTGTTATGATAAATTCAAATGGTCTTTCATCCATTATTGGACATTAGACTCAGCCATGACTGGCTGTTATTAAGCAAGCCAATGGTTCTGTAAATTAAGTATCATTAACTGTTATAGCTATCATAATGCTGGCTAAACAATTCCAGGATACTAAGATATCTTTGTTTTCATTCAAAATACTCTAAAATTAGGGGTCATCATTATTGAAGAATTTTTTTATGCCTTCAGATAGTCAACCATGTCTTGAGGTATGAACTTCTGTGTAGGCAAATTTCAGATTCTGGTCCTACTGCTTCAACTGATCTGTAGAAAAGCAGAGCAAATAAAATGCAGGGTCTCTGGCATATGATAATAACATATTTATGTGAACAACTGCTCTGTTTCTGTGCATGTATCAACTTCACTTATGTTTTGCATCTGATCTAATTTTCTGGGCTGGTGGTCCCACTTCCAAATTCCCTTGAGGGAAGAAGAATTAAGTAATACCTATTTGCATTGATTACTGTTTTCTTAGAGTTACACTTGAAGCAAGAGACACCTCTAGCCATCCCAATCTTGCTGTGTACCATTGACATTTACTACTACTCATTTGCTTGCACCCTGTTATTCTGTAGGACAGTCTGAGACAATGCACAGCTTTGGAGAGTAACTTCTACATTTCTACAGACATTCTTCTGTATTTTGTCCCATTGTACTTATGAGTGTTACCAACTTTGTCTTCACATTCTATTTTTCCTCCCATAGAAGAAATACTTTTAAAAATCTCTCAATGTGTTACAAATTTTGTTGATGCTGTTCATGGATATATCCTTCATTCTTTGTGTATTTATTTGGTAACATGATGGTTAATGCTGATAGTCCACTTGCCAAGATCTAAAATCAGCTAGAAAACAAACATGTATAGATGTCTTTAAGGGAGCATCTAAGTTGGGTTAATGGAGGTGGGAGCACCTGTGGGGGCCCGACCAGCAGTAACCCCTACATTCACAGATTTGGGTTCCCTGGATGGAATAGTCCGGAGCTGTAATGAGATAGGGGAAGGGGAAAAGAATGTGGCCAAGGCTGGGGTTCTGCTCAAGGCAACTGTTTATTGAATCCAATGCACTCAGGGAAAAAGAGGGGAAGCCCCACCCCCAGTCTTCTGCGCAGGCGTTCTGGAGTTTGGCGGGAAGTCTGAGATATTGTGCAGGTGCGCTGGGCAGAGCCGGGGGATCTGGGAAGTGTGCAGAACCTGGCTACCTGGGGGGAGCCGGGCTATCTCTTAGCCTAGTTAACAACACAATGGATGCCATTGGGTGCGGCACAGCTCAGGTCATTATTGCACCATGTTGGCGGGGAAGGGACACCACATTTCCTCCCTTCTTTTAATATAAAAAGCGGGACTGAGGCACAATTATTATTTTGTGCTATTTAAGTCCTGCATACGGGAAACCTGCTTTCTGACTGTGTCCTGTCTTAGGAATTTCTCAGAATATCTCCACTACCCAGCTTGCTGTCACTGAGATTTGCGTGCAGCTAGTTTGTGAGCTTCATAACACAAACCTGGCTCTTGTGGCAAAATATTAATAAGCCATGGCCTTTTGGCACGCATCTCTGCCTTAGCGCTTGGAATAGGAAGTATTTCTGGTTGCCCATCATCAGACTACAGTCATTTCCGCATATTCAGTTTCCCCAAAACAGACCAAAAGCCAAAATTATGATTTTTCTTATGTGTGCTCACATCTCGGTGACCCTGGCAGCCTTTGTTTGCAACATCTCTCAGTTCCCGACCTGCCACAGCTGTTGTCTTGCTGAGGACCTGCAGAGGTGGGTACAAGCCTGTTGAAACACAAAACTGAGAACATTTAAAACACAATAGGATTGAGAATCTCTTTTGGAGGAGCTAGGAAGTCACCATTTGGTTGTAAATTAGCAAGGCTCAGGCTTAGAAAGAAGGGGAAGTCTCTATTTGGTTGTAAATTAGCAAGGCTCAGGCTTAGAAAGAAGGGGAAGTCTCTATTTAGTTGCAAAATAGTGAAGCTCAAGCTTGGAAGAAAAGGGGATTTCAAGGTGAGACTGAATTCTTAGGAATGGGGGGGTTGGGTAGTAACTCAGCTCTTATGGCTGAAAAGAACTTCTAATCATCTTCAGGGCTGGAATCATACTTACTAGGCGATTCTGGTTCTGTGTCCACTTGACGAACCAATCTCTCGGGCAGCCATCGCGCCCCATCTTCTTCTTGAGAAAATATGCAGACAGAACCCCTTCCCCAGATTAACACAGGATCTGGACCGTTCCATTTATTAGTTAACGGGTCCCGCCATTTAACCAAGGCATAGGAGCTGGAAGTAGCTGGGTGCCAATGGCGATCTGCTGCAGACTAACCTTTAGCATCAGTTTGCAAGAAGTTCAAGACAAATAAAGCAAAAGCTAGATGAGCTTTTGGTGACCTTGGGGGGTAAAGTCGCCCCTGTTTTGTTTTTAAAAGCCAATTTTTCAGAGTGCGATGTGCACGCTCAACAATTCCTTGTCCCATGGGGTTATAAGGAATTCCAGTCTTATGTTTAATGCCAAATTCTTTGCAAAAAGAGATAAAGTTGTTGCCGGTATAGGCTGGACCATTGTCTGTTTTAATAAGTTTAGGCAACCCCATCA
>LR749992.1:986827-1063048 GCA_902729485.2 Mus minutoides
TGTGGGGGCCCGACCAGCAGTAACCCCTACATTCACAGATTTGGGTTCCCTGGATGGAATAGTCCGGAGCTGTAATGAGATAGGGGAAGGGGAAAAGAATGTGGCCAAGGCTGGGGTTCTGCTCAAGGCAACTGTTTATTGAATCCAATGCACTCAGGGAAAAAGAGGGGAAGCCCCACCCCCAGTCTTCTGCGCAGGTGTTCTGGAGTTTGGCGGGAAGTCTGAGATATTGTGCAGGTGGGCTGGGCGGAGCCGGGGGATCTGGGAAGCGTGCAGAACCTGGCTGCCTGGGGGGAGCCGGGCTATCTCTTAGCCTAGTTAACAACACAGTGGATGCCATTGGGTGCAGCACAGCTCCGGTCATTATTGCACCATGTTGGTGGGGAAGGGACACCACAAGCACCCAATCTAATTCTGCATATCAGTTAATCCATTGGTTAAGAGTCCTGGGCTGAATAAAATGGGAAAAACTGAGAACCAGTGTGTATTTGTCCCTGCTCTATGTCTACAGATGCAAAGTGATCTGCTGCCTCAGCCTCTTGATTCCACGACTTTCATACCACGAAACTTCATGCCTGAAACTTCAAGCTAAAATAAACCCTTCCAAAATTAGGCTGTTTTTGTAATTTTTCACCAGGAAAATATGAAAATTAACAAGGTTAAGTAATTCAATAACTTCTTAAATTAAAATCATATAGGTCACCCCAATGGCCAGAGCATATTCAATGGTAGATAAATTCTGGGGGCTTCTTTGGTCTCTTCACAGTGCTATGACATAGATATTACAATGCCTCCTGGAAGATGGTAGCAAATAATGCAGTTTGTGGGAGGCTGTCAACTCAGGCTGATCTCCCAGGTCTTACAGCTTGGGGTCAATAGTTTTATAACTTAGGTGAGAAAAATTTTAATATGACATATTCATGAGAAAAATTCATAACACAGATAAGAGAAAACCATTTTTCTCTAAAATGAAATAAATAAGAATTTAAGCAATGTCCAAATACACTGAAATCAATGATAACAAACAATTTTATTCAGAATAAAATTGAGAGGCTTCCTACCATGATTTTTAAGATTTAAGTAGTTCCCATCTAATCATATCTAAATCTGTTGAAGTAGTTTTTTTCTTATTCCACTTCTCCTTTTCACTAATTTATATTCTTTTTTGGTGGCTGAGGGCAAATTAAAACCCATGTTTGTGTCTAAATAGTTAGATTATATGAAAGAATTGGATAGGTTGTTAAGGTTAATCAGTTCCACAATTTCCTAGATAATAGAAGTCTATATAAGGTGTGTATCGTTTAGAGAGGAATTTGTTGAAAAGTTGAGTGTTTTCTCTAATAGTGTTGCAGGGCAATAATTCTGCCACTCTGCGGCAAGGAGGATTGCTGTGAATCTGAGGCAAGTCGAAAGGAGATAGTGAATCTGAAGCAGCTCTAGGCTACTTTGTGAGACCAAGCTAATCAAAGCAACAAAACAAAACAAAATATTTATAAATGAACTACTCCTACCATAATCACCACAAAAATCTTTGAGGATTTGTAATTAAAACTTTCCTAGTTGAAAAAAAAAAAAAAAAAAAAAAACAGTTGGACTTGGTAATGCTGTTGGTCCTGGTTACTCTCCAGAATGTAAAAGAGAACAAATCTGGTAGAGACTTGGAGCTTCATCTCTAATGGATAACCTTCACAGCGCAGGCAGTTCTATTTATACTCTAAGAGGAACAAAGTAATCATCAGACATAACCAGCAATAACACTGTGCACTGTAACAATGTCTGCCCCAGCAGGACATGGCCACTGGTGTAATAGTGGCACAAACCTCATTGTAACAACCAACCACTTTCTGCTTAGTTTTTAAATTCCTGGTCCAGAAGCTTAAACCCATACCGGCACCATTATCAGGCTAACAATCCATGGCTAGACATGTCAAAGGTCATAAGAGAAAACCTATTACTTTTACTATGCAAAACCAACATACTGTTAAACTGACTCCTAACAACTTGTCATATCCACAAATTAATGCATCTCTCAGTCCTCTTCAGATATGTTTCTTCTTGCAGGAGATGGTGATTAACTCAAAGACCCATAAATGTTCAAGGATAGAGAAAAAGTGAATGCATGATAATTCTTATCCGTAAACAGGATGTCTCTATACCCCCTTCCTCAAAATATTCAGGAATCATTGCAGAAAAAAAGGTAGAAAACTCTACCACTCTGCTAGAGGTGGTAGATAAAGATAGGGAAACAACAGTGTTTTATGTGCACAGCAGGGCAGCTGCACATGTGAACTCACAGTGACTGTTGCAGCAGGCACAAGGTCAAGCTTGCTCAAATCTCATCATATTAAGTGAAGCTAGAGACTAAATTCTACTATAGCTGTGAGCTGTTCACAATTGTTAGCTGTTGGGAGAAAGAGAGACACAGTTTTCTCTAGGAGCCCAGTCCCTAGTAATAAGATAATACTCCTGAAATATCATACATGTAAGGACAATTGGACAGAACCATTTGGTCTTGACAGGTCTGATTATAAAGAACAGAAAGTTAGGGAATGGAAGGTGGCATTTGGAAGAATGATGGGAGGGGTGAATATGATAAAAAAAAACTTATACCAAACTCTCAGAGAACTAATACAAATTAAAAAATTATAGCTTAATATTTGATTAATCAATTACTTTTCTGTGCTTATTTGAGAAAATACAGATATTTTAATTCATTATACTGCTCATTTTCACTGAAAACTTTGTGGAAATGTCTGAATTGACACACACACACACACACACACACACACACACACACACACACACACTCACCTGTATATGGAAAGTAACATTGCCTCCACTTCTCCACATAATCTTTACCAAAGATTGAAAAAGCAATTCCCATCTAATTCTGTATATGTATGGATATTTGTATTCTTTTCATGCCTAAGGGCATGGGCATGGTGAAGGATTTTAATGGATTCTACATGGCAGCCTCATATCAAGTAAGCATTTAGTAAATAAGCTCAAACCACAACAGCTTACCACAACAAGTTTTGATCAACCATTTTTGAAACAACCAATCTAAAGATGGAATCATAAATATGGCCCTCTGTCCCTCAATTCTATGCTATTACTTCATGTCCCCAAGCCTGTAACATTTTTGTTTATTACTACCATTGTAGTTATCTCATTATACAAGAGTGTTAGACCCATCCTTTTATCAACAAAGATAATTGTGTAACTGTTTCTCTTTCTCTCCCACTTCCAGTGTGTGTGTGCCTGTGTGTGAGTGTGTGTGTGTGTGTGTGAAAGATAATTGCCGGGCGTGGTGGTACACACCTTTGATCCCAGAACTCGGGAGGTAGAGACAGGTGGATTTCTGAGTTCGAGGCCAGCCTGGTCTACAAAGTGAGTTCCAGGACAGCCAGGGCTACAGAGAGAAACTCTGTCTCGAGAAACCAAAAAGAAAAAAAAAATTCCTATGGTTGTTTGAATAGGGTTGGTCCCCATAGACTCATATGTTTAAATGCTTGGCCCATGGAGAGTTTTATTATTAGGAAGTGTGACCTTGGTTAGTAGATGTGGCCTTGTTGGAAGAAGCATGTCACTGTGGAGGTAGGCTTTGAGTTTTCCTAGTGTTCAATTTCTGCCCAGTGTGAAATTTCAGAGCCTTCTCCTGGCTGTCTGAGAAGACAACCTACTTCTGGCTACATTCTAATCAAGATGTAGAACTCTCAGCTCCTTCTCTAGCATCATGTCCATATGGATGCTGCCATGCTTTCCAACATGATGCTAATGGTCTGAACCACTGAAATTGTAAGCCAGCTCCAACGTAATGGTGTCCTTTATAAGAGATGCCTTGGTCGTGGTGTCTCTTCACAACAATGAAACCCTAAATAAGACAATTATCTACTATGTTTCAAACCCAGCCCTCAAGCCACTCTCTTTTCCAGGATCAGGCTCCCTCAGCCTACCCAGTTGTTGCTGGATTTATAATCATCCTGTGATACATTGAGAGATATATGCTTTATGTTACAGATAAGACACATGGCACTTAGATGATGGCAACACTTCACTAGGGAGTGGGAAGGGACAGTTCACAAAAGAGCAATGGGCTCTGACACAAATAACTCTGTAGACATTATCCTAAATGACTAAAATTACAATCATTAAAAGATTTAGAGGTATGTCTTGCAAGAGGTCAGGCCTATGTGTTGACAATCTCAATGATAATAATCCATGATTACTGTAAAGATTGTCTACATTTGCCATACTTTGGAGGCTTTTATGCAGTGTGCATTCTCTGATGTTAAAGATAGTACTCTTAGCAAAGAATTTTACACATTTTGTGTTCCTTCCTCCAATACTTTCTCATGCCAGTCAGTCAGAGAAAGGATGCAGGACCTAGGGAAAACATATGGACTTCAGGATGGGAAAACATATTGAGTAGAAAAAAAAAATCAATCAGTGTGGAATGCTATTGTAATGCCATAAGACCACTGACTCTGAATCCATCCCTGCAAGGCTGAGTGACATAGAAGGAGTTTATGCTCCTTACTGGTTAGTTTTTATGTTAACTTTACACAGGCTGGAATCATTTGGGATGAGCAATAATCATTTGACAAAATGCTTCCATCAGATTGGTCTAGGAGCAAGACTATTGCCCCCCCTCTCCCTCCCCTACTCTCTTAAGTAGCGTGTCTTTACTCTCCTTGTGAGAGTTGGGCATATCCTATTTTGTCAAATATTTTTCTGATTTATCACTGTTTGCCACTCAATTAGACATCACATTCAAACACGGGTGTTTTCTTCTAAACAACTGACTTTGACCTTATTGCTTGGGAACTGAGGTGTGTACTAAGGGCATGTGTATATTCTAGACAAAGGGATTAGCGTTGTATGCTAAGGATGAGCCATCTCAACTAGAAACAGGCTTTGTTTTCAGTAAAGAATACATTCTTGGTGTGATCAAATATCTTGCAAAAAACAGGGACTGGAAACATAGAAGATCACTCTTTACTTCACTTTGTGAGTTCCACAGATCTGTTATAGCTACAAGAGCAACAGAAATAGAAGGGTTTAGAAGAATGCAACCACAATGAGGCAGAGCTAGGGGTCATGTACACACACACACACACACACACACACACACACACACACACACACACATGACTAGATGTAAAATCAGCTGACCTTGTGCTTGCATCCTTACCCCATGACTCAAAGTTGTCAGTTCTTGAAGTCCAGGAACTCTGAAAAAATTTGCAGTTTTCAGTGTTTCAGTGGTCTCACCACCAATTACATTCCCATTCTGTTCTTTGGAAGTCTTTGAGAAACTCCAAGGGGTTTTTTCCTTTGTTTAAAACTGCATAGCATTTAACTGAAGGCACAACCAACTGATTGGATTTGGGCAGAATTTCAATTGCACAGTCAGTGGGAAGGGATCTGATTTCTCTGGGTTAGTTACACCTCAGAGCTTTTGCATTTGTCAAGCAAGCATTTTGCCTCTGGAATGTCCTAACACCCGGAAAACAGTTTTATCTAGTATGGGAATCGAAGTAAACTTGATGGGAAAGGTTTTTTTTTTATTGACTTTTGCAATTTTTTTTTTTTCAATGCAAAAGCAAGAGCTTTATTTTCTGGCACATTGGGGTCAACCTTCAGTTAGTCCCTCAAGGTTAGTGACTAGAAGGTGACCCCCGAATGGCTATTACAAGCAGTTTTTATACTTTTTAGGGGCACAGGTTACATCAGGGAGGTTACAGTTCAAACTTATTGACTAAGCATAGTGAACTTTAAGTCTATTGGCTAGCAAGCATGGGCAGATCATGACACGCATTTGAACTCTATCCTGGACTTTCCAGAGGGTCAGGTGACTATCGGTCAGTACATTCTGCAGTTTTTTTTTTAGAATTTTTTTTTTACTCAAGAGTGTTCCTGTGGGTGAAGAGTGGAACTTGGCCTAGCCCTGACCTAAGGCTGGAGGATGTAAAGTTGGTAAATGCTCCTAGGGTCCTTCATTACCCCCCTTTTCTTGTACAGTTCCAATCATGGAGCTACACTCAGGGGTCTCTGGTAACTAAGTCATATTCTTCATGTCTTGTCCTCAGGATCTCATATGGTTGGCACAGGACCATCAGTTCTACTGCTCCTATTCTCTCTTTTATGATGGCTATAAGGTTGTTCAATATGCAGGGTCCAAATGTCAACAATAGCAGAACAATTAAGGGTTCTAGCAAGGTTGATATGTGGGGAGGAGTTAAACCAAGACTTGAACCAGCTCTGACTCTGGTCTCTCTCTCTCTCCCACTTGGTTAGCCCTTCTCTCACCTTGGCCATTGAATCCTTAACTACCCCTGGAATGGTCTCCAGTATGTGATTCAAACTATCATATACCATAACATTTTTAAAAATTCAACAAATAGCCAAAATAATAAAACTCTTCAGGTTTTTTTTGTTATAGAAATACAGAAACATTACTACAAATTTAGAGGAAAGAAAAAGAAAAAAAAATTAATTACTCATTTTTGTCCAGAGCATATTAATTTTCCCCAAACTATTATCCTCAGATCTATCAAGCATCATATTTTTTTTCAGAATGATACGAACCCCTCTCTCTGCTGTCTGATGAGCTTGGTCTAGCTTTTGTCTTTTTGATGATGTACTTTGGGTAGCTCTTAGCCTCTGAGTCATTAAACCTTCAGGGGTTTTAGCTTGTTCATTATAGTAGATGAGCTCTAAAATCTCTGGAAATCAGGAAATTTTAACAACCATATGTGAGAACCCAAGATCAGAAGTTCTGAGGGATAAATTCCAGTCTTGATATTCTCTCTCAGTGTAGTCCTGTCCCCATTAACTACAATGATTTATAATGCTTGTTGAGGGTGTTCTGCTTTCAGGGGAGCATCCATGAACTGCATTAGAAATGCAGAATTAAGGTATTGTTTGAATTTCATCTGTGATCCAATTGTTGGGAAAAACTTTTCCCTGTTTTGTTTGATTGATTACTTTTGCTGGCGGAGTTAAGCATCTGTCAGGCAAGGATGCAACCCTACATGACAAAACTCTCAGTGAATGTTTTTTACTTTGATTATATGTCTCTTCTTTTTTTTCATTTTATAGCTTTAATGCACCCAATACTTCTTGAAAGATATCCTCAAGTTATAAGACCAAACTATCATAGTTGAATCTTTCTGATGATTCTCACCAGAACGGCTTCACAGCTCAGAGAGTCCTTAAAACCTGAATCACCAAAACTGACCTTAAATTGGACAGCACAGAGATTATTCCAAGCCAGGGTTCTGCCACAGAGTTGGGGAAAGACCTCTCTCCCTCCACTTTTACATTGTAGGTCCCTCAGATGGGATTCAGATCCTCAGATTAGGGGACTATAGCTGTTATACTCTGGTCCATTTCACTAGCTACTTTCAGGCTTTGAAATGCACTCCAAGTAGAAGTAAGTAAATAGGAGGTGGTAATCATGATAGAAGTTGTGTAATCCAATATTATTCACATGGAGATACCAAAAGGCAAGCTGCCATCCAATAATTGATTCTACAATGACAGTAACAAGGGAAGGAGGCTGACTTGTGGAATCAGTAAAGCATCTTGGAGGAAAGAAAGTCTGTGCAGATGGAGGTACTGGGCTTCTTTCTGCTTGTCAATCAATTCACCCTCACTTCACTTTCACTGGTAAACTGGCACTAAATGGAACAAAGGAGGTGGCTCTGTAAAAAGGCTTAAATAACTGTACGGGGAGTCCTTATGTCTGCCTGATTACTCTGCTACAACCTTAAAACTGCTAAGTATGTACTTATGCAGTGTAGAGTCCAGCTGCCAGCAGAAGTTTGCCTATTCTAGATTATTACCATGTGTTTTGCTGATTTGCACATTGCTTCCCAGAAAACCAAAAAAGGTATCTCTTGAAATACTTTTGCAGTATTTTGGTTCTCTTTGCAGTGTATGAATGTTTTGCCTTCATGCTTGTATGTTTTTGTTAATCAATTGGTTGTTTGGATTCACTCACTACACCACTCTTTACAACAAAGTCTCCAATGTCCATGCCATTTCCAACACTGACTGGGACATTGCTTAACCTTGAAACTTTATGTCATTTATGTTTCTTCCTGTAATACACCGAGCACTCTAAGGGAAAAAGATTCTTTCCAACAATTCCTAAGTTTGTGAATATGTTCCTGTAGTTCATTCTTGTTTTAACTCCAAGATAAATGAAGGCAAAGTAATGTGATAGTAGTGCTTAATACTTCAGGTAAATGTGGTCAGGAACACAAACTGGTTATGGAAATAACTTATGGTTTGTCCATAAAAAGTCCAATGAATAATAAATTTATTATTTGGGCACCTAGAGTCTGATCACAATCACAGGATCAACTTAGCCATTCACCACAGGACACACACATTTCCATGGTGTACACCAGTTGAGCATTTTTCCTATCAAGACACTGGAAGGGCTGGAGAGATGGCTCAGCAGTTAAGAGCATGACAGCTCTTTCTGAGGTCCTGCAACCATATAGTGGCTTACAACCATCTGTAATAGAATCTGATGCCCTCTTCTGGTGTTCTGAAAACAGCTAGAATGTTCTCATATAAATAAAATAATAAAATAAAAGACACTAGAAAGAAAGTGAAGAAGTAGATGGAGCAGATCATGTCGGTTCTGTATCCAGTTCTTTAAATGAGACCCTAAATAGATATTCATGTGTAATATGAGCCACTTACTGTTAGTGGAGACTGCTTTCTTCTATGGGGAGTCTATTTCTTGTTTCTGGAGGATGTTTTTTTTTTTCCCTATGTGGAGGCATCTAAGTGTGTGTGTAGGCTACTTCATGCTGCATGGAGTATCCTATTCTCTATCCCATAAGCAATATGATTCATTATGTCGACAGTGCTTCCCCTTGATGGTTCTGATTTAAGGCTATAATAGATTTTTTTCCGTTTTTTTTTCTCCCACAACTTAAATTTATTAAAAGACTTTAGGCTTCAAATTCTACATACAGAAATATATATTTATGCAATTTTAAAGACAATAAATAATTGTACTTGCATCTAAATTATTTTTACAGTGTACATAAAAAGTTTATTATGTGAATATATGAAAAATGGGCATGTAGGTCTATTCTTGATTAATTCTGCATCTATATAAAGTCTTCTTAATGGAAGATTTCCTTCAGTGATAAGCATTGTACATTTTTTAGGCCAATTCATCTTCCTTTCCCTGAGCAGATGTCACAGAAAGAAGGAATTTCTATGATTTAAGCACCTGACACTTGTCAAGACCCTGAATGTAATTGAATGTAATACTGTCTAAACTCAAAAGGTAAATGCTGCCCAGTGACTACTTTTTATTTAAAAATAATATTTATTTTTATGTGTATGAATATTTTGCCCTTATGCATATATGTGTACTATGCATGTGCCTGCTGCTCATGCAGGTCAGAAGAGGACGTAGAATCACCTGGTATAGCTACTATGTAACAAGTGGATACTGAGAATGCAGGTGAGTCTTATGCAAAAGCAACAACTGTTCTTGACTTCTGAGTTATCTCTTCATCTCCAGGGTAGCCTGCTTTAGGAGAATATCTTTTTCATGTACAAATATTATAAAGAAAATTTCCATTCATCATGCTTTAGGAGAATGCATATGAGAATCAAATTTTGTTAATTTCCAAAACATGGAGTTGAAACAATTTAAAATCCTGCCATTATCAAGAGTAAATAAAGACAGAACAAAGAGCAACCCTTTGGTTCTGCTGGTAGAAGTGTGACTACCATTGTAGTGAGTTTTAAAGTCTTATGTCATTATATTGAGAAAGACAAATCCCAATAATTGATGGTATTTAATGAAAGCTGTCCTTTTAGAATACATGACTATATATAGCTGTATTCAATTACAGCTTTTCACAGTAGCCTTCTTTATCATGGCTCACACTAATAGTATCTACTCACCAACTGTAAATATAGGTTCTTTTGTAGGCATACAATCGCATTCTGTATATCATGAAGGCCAATGAAGCAGGACATGGGTAAGTCATTTAAAAAACTTGGCATAGAGGATGCAATGTATATCCATTGATGACCTTTCTCTTCTCTCATACCCTATAATATTTGGAAATTATTGAAAGAAAACATGGACATGATTGCTCCAAGGTATTATTGAGGAAAAGATTTTTATTGTAAAGATAAGGGAGATAAGACCCAGGCATCTGAAAGTGCATAGGGCAGGGAAGGAATGTAATACACTAGACAAGGCTAGTAGACTGAACTGTTCCATGAAAGGAGAGAGAGGTGGTATAAGCAAGATAATGGAAGAGAGGTCCAAGGAAATCAAGAGAAGAACCAAAAAGAGGAGGAACAAGGAAAAACCAAGAGCCCAAGAGCACCTGGACAAAATGTGTTTATAGAAAAATGAGCATGGGGAAAGGAAGTGAAGCCCATGAGCTAGAGGGGTTCAGGGAAGGTGACAGTGACCAGAAGCAGAGAGAAGCCAGGACTCTGTAGAGGGATTTGCTATGCTGTAAGAGTTTGGCAGTCATAAAATGCAGTTAATTTGACATCTCAATTAGACATTTGTCCTGAGTGCCTTTGGGATCAAACTATTTTGAGGTGTTGAAACTGTCTTAGATGCTGGGTGATAGGGAAAGGATCTCCAGAGGCAAGGCCATGAAACTTGATTATAGTTTGATAGCAATGAAGTCTCTTCTGCATGTCTCTCTGCCATACGCTTTGTTCTCTAAAGGATGACAAAAATGTTTCCATTGTGATTCCTAATTGCTTTCTTGGAGTTGCTGATGTAACTTGCACTTTTTTGTTTTGTTTTATTTTCTTCCAGAAACTCGGGTCCAAGGTGTTTAAAAGTTACTTCACACCCTTGTGGAGATGCTGTCATGAATTTAGTGTTGAGTTGAAAATCACCAATCTTCTGGGATGGAATACCAAGGAATCATGAGCCTTTAAGTCAGGGCAAATATCTCACCATTGTTTAGCAGAGACTCACTTGCCACTGCAACATACACCATCATGATATCTTTGAGCACTAAGATAAGTGACCATAACATAGATGTAGTAAGACCTAAAGACTTTAAAAAACACTCCTTGGAGAAGCCACACTCCTGCTCTCAGATACATTTTATTTTCTTCCCAAATGCCTATTTAAAATATTTATTATGAATTTCTTTCTACAGATATGCTGAAAGGTCGAAAGAAAAGGAAGGAGTAAAGGAAGAAAGAAAGAAGTCAAGGTGGGCAAGAGTAACTTGATTTAAGGAGTGGGAACTTGAAGGGGTTTTTATATGAAATTGAGATATTTCAACACAGGGCAGAGTAGACTATCTCTAATCCTCCCTAAACTGTGTGAGCCCTGTTCAGTTGATAAGCTGCTACTGAATCTTTATCACAGATGACACCTCATTTTCTTCTCTCCTTTCTTCCCTTAGCCTCTATCCCTCATCTCCGTCTTTGTCTTGTCTCTGTATTCTTCTACCCCTCTCCATCTCTTTCTGTGACTCTTTTCCTAAATGTTAGTTTTAAAAAGAAGATTTGATGGCATTCTTCATTGCTCCTTTACTGCTGGCAGTAAGAGTCACAGCCAGAGCTTTGTAATGGCTAAACATACCATGATTCACAAGTACCTTTATAGCTTTCAATCCTCACACTCACCTATTTATATATGTCTGGAAGTGCTGCATTCTGTTTTTGTGTCTTGGTAGTTAGAGTATAGGAAGGAGCAGAATACAATACTAATACTAGTAAATTAAATTTTTATCAATGATAGCATTATTTTTTTCTACTAGAAAAAAATAAATTTTATGGAAGATTGAGAGATAATTGAATGAATCACAAGGGGTAAATGCATGTTAAGTGCACATTTCATGTCTTGATACTTTAGCTATTCTGAACTATGATAGATGTTTTTCTGACTCTGTGTTTCACTAAATATACCTGAAAATTGTTTGTTATATGGTTAGCTCATGTGTTACTCACAAGAACACACACATACAGTGGTCTTCTCATATCAAGTCTGTCCACATAGCCATTTATACTTCTGGAGTATAGACACAGGTATGTTTGACTTTCTATGTTCCTATCATCATGGCCACTGTCTAGAGTTTCTGAAGCTATCATATACCTGCTTGATGTTAGAGATAAAACCCTAAACCAAAACAACAAAAACAGAGCTCTACCACATTATACACCTATCTGACACTCTTCCAATTATTCCTTATAGACAAAATGCAAGTATCATTGTGATTCTAAATTTGATATCAGTAAGCTAAGAGCCCATGTCAGTTATGACTTTAGTTGACTGTCATTACTGTAGCTCTATATCATACAACATAACCTGAACTTCATATATTAACCATAATTCCCTTTCATTGAGGATTAAAACTAGTGTCAAACTACAACATTTATCATGTTAAACGTTTTTAGTATATAGTTAGTCAGCAATGTGAAGAATGATCCTAATGTCCTGCAGGTTATTTCCAGATTTCATCACAAACCTAAATCTAGTTGACCATGAGTCAAATATCTATCACTTTCTCCTTGCATCCCCATCAATCATCATTCTATTGTCTTTTAAAGTTTCATTACATAAATCATATATTGTTAGGGAAAGAATGTCCACCTTAAACAGGATACAGTGTGGAGATTAGAAAACATGATTTGTGAACTTGGACTATCCTTCCAACATGGGATCCTAGATAGAACTTTAATTATCGGACTAGGTAAAAAGCACATTTACCCACTGAGAAGTCTTGCTGGTCTCATTAATTTAGTTTCTATATATTTTTTGTTGATCACCGTAATTACATGAAACAATCATGCAGCAATATAATGGGTTAATAGGAGGGCTACTGTGGTTAACTATGTTGCGTCCCATCACTGTAGTCCCTTAATTATTGCTGCTGCTAAGCCTCATTTTGCACACATTATGGACATTTCTGAACTGTCTATAGGCAATTAATGCAAGTCATGAATGCATTTCACACTTGTTTTATATTTTAGGTATTTTCAATTTTACTTTTAAATATTCCTTTTAGGGTAGAGAGATGAGTCATGGTTAAAAGTGTATACTGCCTCTGGTCTCTGCTGGTACTCACACTCACATGCAACCTCCTCAACACACATACATAATTGAAAGCTTGCAAATAAACACAAATCTTAAAATAAAATATTCTTTACATATTCTGATATTCAATTATTTATCATAAATATGATTTTCAAGTATTTCTGGGTTTTTTTTGTCTTGGTGAATTTTGAATTCTGTTTCACGTGAATTTCAAAAATAATAGCATATTTAAAAATTCTTTCTTTGAAAATTCATCCCAAATTATTGTGTTTAGTCAAAAGCAATAGATACATTAATCTTTTGCTTGTATTATTTATTTATTCTTTTTACTTTTTGAGAATATGATTCTTTATGTATAGCTATGACTGTTCTGGAACTGTTTCTGTAGACCAAATTAAGCTTAGAATCATAGTTCTGTCTGCTTCTGAGTCTTGAGTCCTAGGTTTAAGGAGTACACCACTATATCCAGGAAAAACTTTAAACTTTAGTAAACACATCCAATAGTTTTCATTTTAATAATATAGAAATATCTACTTCTCTAAAGAAAAAATGAAATATTTTTCTTCAGTGCTCATGCTAATATAAGTAAGTTATGACTATTTTATTCTAGCTAATTTTACAAAAGAATGCATACTTAATGTATTTCCAGGATTTTTTTAACCATAATAAATTTATTTACCTTTTCAATAGGCATGAAAATGACATTTGCAAACTTGGCAGTGGGAATATTACTCTTCTCTCAGATTGTAATGGGAATGCTTGGCAATTCCTCAATACTATTTTATTATGTCATTTTGATATCCACTGGGAAGCATTTAATGCCAAAAGACCTGATTATAGAGCACTTGACATTTGCCAACTGCTTGTCTATTATCTCAAAAGGCATTCCACAGACACTGTCAGATTTGGGATTTAAAAATTTCCTAGATGATATTGGATGTAAACTGATAATGTATATTTACCGAATAGTGAGGGGGATGTCTCTGTATGCCATGTGCCTATTGAGTTGCTTCCAAGCAATCACAATCAGCCCCAGGAACTCCAGGTTGATGATACTTAAACAGAGAGCCATGAAGTACATTGGTCCCTCCTGCTTAGTCAGTTGGCTTGTGCACCTGCTTCTAAACATTATGACTCCAGTAAAAGTGATAGGCCCCATTTCTAGCAAAAATGTGACGAACATGATGAGTTATGGGTACTGCTCATGGTTCACTTCCAGCAATGTTGCAACTGCATTGTATATGTTCTTACTGTGCTTCTGTGATGGCCTGTGTCTGAGTCTCATGACATGTTCAAGTGTTTCTATGGTGAATATCCTCTACAAACATAAGAGACAAGTCAAACATATCCACAGTGCTCAACAATTTTTGAAAGTCTTGCCTGAGGACAAAGCCACCCAAATTATTCTCATCCTGGTGTGCACATTTGTCATCTCTTACTCAATATCTTCTATTCGTGTAATCTTTACAACCTACTCTGAGGGATCAGTGCTATGGGGAGTAAGTGTATTTATATTTCTAGAAATATGCTTCCCCATATTTTGCCCCTTTGTTCTCATCAGCAATATCAAGTGTAGTTTCAAACTGTTTGTACCCCGCTGTGGTAAGAGATAGCTCTCTCCAAATATTACTTGATACATGGTCATCTTTATTATACATTGCCATATTTATTATATTCTTTTATAAAATGTAGATCAGGAAAACTGCAGTTTGAAAATATCAATCACCTTTTAACTGACTCCCATTAACGTGTTTTGATCAATAGGTATTTTATCATAAAGTTTATTTTTACAGAATTTATTATCCAATAATGATCAAATTTCAAATACATCGAATCATCACAATATACAAGTTATTATGTGATATTACACAAAATATAGGAGAACATGAAAAAATACATCTGGGGACCAGAACTTATCTGAAGTTTGTAGAGTCAAGTAATGATTTCTTGACACCTCCCCCTCTCTCACACACACAAACATAAATATACATACAAAAAACCCACATGCTCACACATGTTCATATATTTGTATGTGTGTACCTTTACTTTAATGTGCTTGTGATTTTTTTCTGCAAGTATGTTTTTGAACCACATGTACAAAGTATCTTCAATGATCAGAAGATGCATTAAAAATTGTAAAACTGCAGTCACACATGCTTGTGTACCAACATTGGGTGCTGAAATTAAAACCTGCTGGAATAGCATAGTCTTCTAGAATAGCAATCAGTGTTCTTTACCACCAATCTGTCTTTTACACAAAGAGGATTTTTTTCATTTAAATTTTTTATAATGTTGTATACATGTGTGTGCTTCAGAACAACTATGTGCATCACCTACAATGTCTGCTGTCTATAGCTGCAAGAAGAGCATGTTGGATCCCCTGCTACTGGAGTTACATGCAGTTGTGAGCTACCTGATATGCTTGCTGGAAACTGAATTCAGCTTCCTTTGCAAAATCATTATAAGATTTCCACACTTAGCTAGATCAGTAGCTTCAAGCTGTTGTTTATTACTTCTTATGTATAGGTACTGCAGTTCTTCAAGTAGCTTTTGGCCTGAAAATGTTACAGAAGAATGAATGTGACAGAGGTCATCTTAAAAATATTGTCAGTTTCAGAAAAAAATATCACATTTTCTTTCATGTAAAATCTAGGGACAAAAAGATATCAGAGGAAAATGTGAACTACTGAGAAGAGGAAAAGAACCAGAGAGTAAAAAACAAAGGGTATATAAATGAGATAATGAAGGATAAATATGATGTAGTCACAAAATATACAGACATGAAAGCATCACGATGTAATCCATTACTATGTACAATTAATGAATTCTTTAAAATATAAAGTAATTAAAACCTGTTACCACCTCCTGTAACATATTTAGTTCATTTTACTAGCACAACTATTACCATGACTCTATCTCCTATCTGCCATGTACTATAATATCCACTTTCTAAAATGTTCATAAAAATATTTTAATTGTATGTAAATTATTGTTCTTTGAATATATTTGTATCTTCAGGAAAATATACCTCTGGGTTCTTCCTTTCTCCTGAGGAACTGCATTACTAATGTACTTAGTTCATAATAACTTTTACTAAAAGAAAAACATTCTTTTTCTGCAAAGAAGAGATATGCCCTTCAATTTCCTAGAGTCTAGATATGGCAATAACCCAAGTACTAGCCACTGATCTTCTAAAAGCTCTGTCATCTCCAACAGGACTGCAACATGTAACACATGGAACTTTGTGGAGAAACATTCAGAATCTGACTTTAGTGCCATTTGTAGTGAGAATTTTGATTTCTTTAAAAAACACAGAAATATAAGAATATGTTGTCCTTTAATCCCAGGTGTATGACATGGGGCTGCTTCAGATTGTCCACAGCAGCTGAGTATGGTTCACTGTATGCTCTAGCAAGGAACATCCCATAGTTTCTGACATTGTATAGTATTTGGGATTCTGGGGACTTTTCAGGAGGTATATAAATGCTAGGGCCCTGAGGGCCATGGAGGGTTGTTGGTTGGTTGTTGGTTATTGGTGGTTGCCTTTGGTTGAGGTTTGTTAAGTAGTCATGCACAAAGAAGAAACAACAAAAAGAAATTAGCCTGACAGTAACAATCAAACTTATCCCCAAGGAACTAGATGCCCCTAGTAACCAGGAAGTAGTCTAATAATAATGTTACCACCATTCCCTTCTGCCCTTTTTCTCTCCTATCTAGTGTACCCTACTTGATTGGAGTCTTTTTAGATAGTTTGTATACAATTTTAAGTTTATTTCATTCAGATATTTCATCTTTAGTTTTATTTCCATTTGTCTTTCACAAAGTAGGACACTTTTGCTTATTTTTGTCTGTATAATTTGTAGAGTCCACCGCAAGTAAAAAGACAGGGCATCGCCGGGCGTGGTGGCGCACGCCTTTAATCCCAGCACTTGGGAGGCAGAGGCAGGCGGATTTCTGAGTTCGAGGCCAGCCTGGTCTACAAAGTGAGTTCCAGGACAGCCAGGGCTACACAGAGAAACCCTGTCTTGAAAAACCAAAAAAAAAAAAAAAAAAAGACAGGGCATCAAGTGGAGGGGTGGTGTTGCCATCCCACAGTCAAAAACTCTGACAAAGAATTGTTCTGGTCTAAAAGAACTGCAGGGTCAAAAATGGAGAGGAGACTGAGGGAAAGGAGGTCCAGTGACAGGATCAAAGGGAGGATCCAAAGGTCTGACCCTATTAATGATGTTATGGTGTGTTTATAGACAGGAGTCTAGCATGGCTGTAACAACAAGGCCCAACAAACAGCTGACTGAGATAGAAGCACACACTTACACCCAACCATTAGACTGAAGTCAGGGACCCATGTGGCCAAATTAGGGAATGGCTGAAAGAAGCTGAGGAGGAGGGTGACCCCATAAGAAGATCAGCAGTCTCAACTAATGTGGGCCCCTGAGAGCTCTCAGACACTGAACTACCAACCAGGCAGCATATACAAGCTGGTAGGAGGTCCCTGACACATAAATAGCAGAGGACTGCCTAGTCTGGCCTCAGTGGGAGAAGATGTGCTTAGCCCTCCAGAGACTTGATGAGATTTAGTCTGGTTTGGACTAATACAGAACTTGTGAATGCTATAACAGCCACTGTGAGCTCACATGTACAGCTGCCCTGCTGTGTACAGAAAACACACTTTCCTTATACTCATCCACCACCTCTAGATCTTACACTCTTCCCCCCTCTTTTCTGCAATGATTCCTGAATATTTTGGGGGAAAGGGAAGTGATAGAAACATCCTGTTTGGGGAAAATCATTATTGTACATTGTCTTTTTCTCTGTACCTGGTCTTTGAGTTAGTCACCATCTACTGCAAGTAGACCCTTGGTTGAAGATAACTGAGAGATGCATTAATCTATAGCAAGTTAATAGGGCTTAGTTTAATTCTATGTCCACTTATTAAAGTAAAGGTAATAGGTTCTCTATTACCATACAACTCATCTAGGAATGAATTCACCTTTTAGAGCAAGACTTAAGTCCAATCAGAAGGTAACTAGTGTTTATATCACAGTTATACCCATAGGCATGTTATAGTACACACTATCATTTCTGGGTATGATTAATGATTAATTTGCTTCACCAACAGTGTAAATAGAACAGCACTACACTGTGAAAGTTAGCCAGTACTATATTGAATAGATAAGGAGAGAGTGGGCAGCCTTGTCTAGTCCCTGATTTTAGTGGGATTGCTTCCAGCTTCTCTCCATTTGCTTTGATGTTGGCTACTGGTTTGCTGTATATTGCTTTTTATTATGTTTAAGTATTGGCCTTGAATTCCTAATCTTTCCAAGACTTTTATCATGAATAGGTTGTACTGGCTAGGTTTGTGTCAACTTGACACAGCTGGGGTTATCACAGAGAAAGGAGCTTCAGTTGGGAAAATGCCTCCATGAGATCTAGCTGTGAGGCATTTTCTCAATTAGTGATCAAGAGCTCCTTGTGGGTGGGACCATCTCTGGGCTGGCAGTCTTGGGTTCTATAAGAGAGCAGGCTGAGCAAGCCAGGGGAAGCAAGCTAGTAAAGAACATCCCTCCATGGCTTCTGCATCAGCTCCTGCTTGAGTTCCAGTCCTGACTTCCTTTGGTGATGAACAGCAGTATGGAAGTGTAAGCCGAATAAACCCTTTCCTCCCCAACTTGCTTCTTGGTCATGATGTTTGTGCAGGAATAGAAACCCTGACTAAGACATAGGTGTTGGATTTTTGTCAAATGCTTTCTCAGCATCTAATGAGATGGTTACGTGGTTTTTGTCTTTGAGTTTGTTTATATAGTGAATTACATTGATAGATTTCCATATATTAAACCATCCCTGCATTCCTGGGATGAAGCCTACTTGGTCAGGATGGACGATCGTTTTGATGTGTTCTTGGATTCGGTTTGCGAGGATTTTATTGAGTATTTTTGCATCAATATTCATAAGGGAAATTGGTCTCAAGTTCTCTTTATTTGTTGGGTCTTTATGTGGTTTAGGTATCAGAGTAATTGTGGCTTTATAGAATGAATTAGGTAGAGTACCTTCAGTTTCTATTTTGTGGAATAGTTTGAGGAGAATTGAAATTAGGTCTTCTTTGAAGGTCTGATAGAACTCTGGACTAAACCTATCTGGCCCTGGGCTCTTTTTGTTTGGGAGACTATTAATGACTGCTTTTATTTCTTTAGGGAATATGGGACTGTTTAGATTGTTAATCTGATCCTGATTTAACTTTGGTACTTGGTATCTGTCTAGAAAATTTTTGATTTCATCCAGCTTTTGCAGTTGTGTTGAGTATAGCCTTTTGTAGTAGGATCTGATGATATTTTGGATTTCCTCAGGTTCTGTTATTATGTCTCCCTTTTCATTTCTGATTTTGTTAATTAAGATACTGTCCCTGTGCCCTCTAGTTAGTCTGCCTAAGGGTTTATCTATCTTGTTGATTTTCTCAAAGAACCAGCTCCTGTTTTGGTTGATTCTTTGAATAGTTCTTTTTGTTTCCACTTGGTTGATTTCATCCCTGAGTTTGATTATTTCTTGCCATGTATTTCTCTTGGGTGAATTTGCTTCCTTTTGTTCTAGAGCTTCTAGGTGTGCTGTCAGACTGCTAGTGTATGCTCTCTCTAGTTTCTTTTTGGAGGCACTCAGGGCTATGAGGTTTCTTCTTAGGACTGCTTTTATTGTGTCCCATATGTTTGGGTATGTTGTGGCTTCATTTTCATTAAACTCTAAAATGTCTTTAATTTCTTCATTTCTTCCTTGACCAAGGTATCATTGAGTAGAGTGTTGTTCAGCTTCCACGTGAATGTTGGCTTTCTAGTATTTATGTTGTTATTGACAATCAGCCTTAGTCTGTATGGGATAATTAGGATGTTGTTATTGACAATCAGCCTTAGTCTGTATGGGATAATTAGGATGTATGGGATAATTTCAATATTTTTTTTTTATCTGTGGAGGCCTGTTTTGTGATCAATTATATGGTCAGTTTTGGAGAAGGTACCATGAGGTTCTGAGAAGAAGGCATATCCTTTTGTTTTAGGATAAAATGTTCTGTAGATATCTGTTAAATCTATTTGTTTCATAACTTCTGTTAGTGTCCATGTGTCTCTGTTTAGTTTCTATTTCCATTTAGGATCTGTCCATTTATGAGAGTGGAGTGTTGAAATCTCCCACTATTATTGTGTGATGTGCCATGTGTGCTTTGAGCTTTACTAAAGTTTCTTTAATGAATGTGGCTGCCCTTGTATTCAGAGCATAGGTATTTAGAATTGAGATTTTATCTTGGTTGATTTTACCTTTGATGAGTACGAAATGCCCCCATTTATCTTTTTTTTTCTTTTTTTCCAATTTTTTATTAGATATTTTCTTTTTTAAAATTTTTTCCCATTTATCTTTTTTGATAACTTTTTTGTTGGAAGTCAATTTTATTTGATATTAGAATGACTACTCCAGCTTGTTTCTTTGGACCATTTGCTTGGAAAATTGTTTTCCAGTTTTTCACTCTGAGGTAGTGTCTTGCTGGCATATGCAACAATGTCTGTGTTTGGTGTCTGTTTATGGGATGGATCCCTGGATGAGGCAGTCTCTAGATGGTCCTTCTTTTTGTCTCAGCTCCAAACTTTGTCTCTGTAACTCCTTCCATGGGTATTTTGTTCCCCATTCCAAGAAGGAACAAAGTATCCACACTTTGGTCTTCCTTCTTGAGTTTATTTGTTTTGCAAATTATATCTTGGGTATTCTAAGTTTCTGGGCTAATATCCGCTTATCAGTGAGTGCATATCATGTGAGTTCTTTTGTGATTGGGTTACCTCACTCAGGATTATGTCCTGCAGATCCATCCATTTGCCTAAGAATTTCATAAATTCATTGTTTTTAATAGCTGAGTAGTACTCCATTGTGTAAATGTACCACATTTTCTGTATCTATTCCTCTGTTGAGGGACATCTGGGTTCTTTCCAGTTTCTGGCTATTATAAATAAGTCTGCTATGAACCTAGTGGAGCGTGTGTTCTTATTACCAGTTGGAACATCTTCTGGGTATATGCCCAGGAGAGGTATTGTTGGATCTTCTGGTAGTACTATGTCCAAATTTCTGAGGAACTGCCAGGCTGATATCCAGAGAGGTTGTACCAGCTTGCCATCCCACCAGCAATGTTCCTCTTAGGAAAACTCCTCTATTTCCAAATTTCTAAGGAACTTACAGATTGATTTCCAGAGTGGTTGAAAACACATAAATAAGCCCACACACTTATGGACACTTGAATCATTGTCAAAGAAGCAAAAATATACAATGGAAGAAAGAAAGCATGTTAAATAAATGGTGCTGGTTTAACTGGCAGTCTATATGTAGAAAAATGAAAATAGATTCATATTTGTCACAATGCATAAAACTCAAGTCCAATGGATCAAGGACCTCAACATAAAGCCAGATACACTGAATCTAATAGAAGAGAAAATGCGAAAGAGCCTTTAACTCATTGGTACTGTGTGTATGCGGGGGTGTTTCCTGAACAGAATGCTAATGGCTCAGTCTCTAAGATCAATAATTGATAAATGGGAGCTCATGAAACTGAAAAGCTTCTGGCCAGTAAAAGACACAGTCAATAGGACAGATCAGCAACCTGCAGATTGGAAAAATTCTTCACCAACCCCATATCCAATAGAGGGCTAATATCCAAAATATATGAAGAACTCAAGAAGCTAACCTCCAAAAAAAAAAAAAAAAACACCCAATCAAAAAATGGAGTATAGAACTAAACAGAGAATTCACAACAGAGGAATTTGGAATGGCTAAGAATCACTTGAAATGTTTAAAGTCCTTAGTCATTAGGGAAATGCAAATCAAAATGACCCTGAGATTCTACCTTACACCAGCCAGAATGTCTAAAATAAAAATCTCAGGTGGTAGCACATGTTGGCAAGGATGTGGAGAAAGAAGAACACTCTTCCATTGCTGGTGAGATTGCAAACTGGTAAATCTCATGTTATAAAATCAGGTAGACACTAATTTCTATCCTAGCTAGGGAGCTACTCAAAATTGTTAGTTGTTGGAGAGGGAAAGATACAGATTTCTCTAACATAGTCCCTCATAATAAGACAACATTCTTGAAAGATTATGTATACAAGAGTATTTAGATAGATCCCATTGTTCTTGATAGGGCTGTTTTTAAAGCACAGAATGTTAGGTGGGTAGTGAATGAATGGTGGCATTTGAAAGAACTGGGGAATGCATGAATATTATTAAAATAGCCCATAGCAAACTCCCAAGGAACTATTATAAATTTAAAAATATGTAAGTTAATATATTTGCTTAAAATGTGATTTCTTTTGTACTGATATGAGAAAAGATAGATATTTTATTTCATTAAATTATTTATTTTCGCTGAAAATTTTGTCTTAGGTTTGTGGAGAGATCTCAATTTACTTTTAGTATAGAAAGCCCCCCCCCCCCAACACACACACTGTGTTTCCACTGTGTATGGAAAATCATGCTACCTCCTCTTTTCCACATTATTTTAGCCAAAAAATTAAAAAGCAATTTCTATCTAGTTCTAAAGTATATGTGTATATATGCTCATTCTTCTATTCCTAACAGCATGGGCATGATGCAGAGTTTCCTCTTTGATAGTCTCATATTCGGTCAGCATTTATTAAATAAGCTCAAATGATAATGGGTTACCACAAAAAATTTTGATCTACCATTTTTTTCTAATTTTCCACAAATTCAACACTATAGCCCTCTATTCTATATCACCCTATGTTCCCAAGCTTTGAAATTTATTGTTTATAATTACCATTGTACCTCTCTCATTATATAAGAATGTAAGTATTTTTATTTTATCAACAGATACTTGGGTGTTATTTTTGAGAAACTGTATTGGTTCAATTTTGATATTGGATCTTTCACTAGGGTGCTTAATTCAATGATTAGGCTGGAGGGTTAGCCACAAATATCAGTCTGTATCCACGCCATAAGCTACCTCTGTATTTCCAATTTAATGGGTAACTTTGGCTATGCCAACTGTATACATCACAAGTTATGACTTAGCAGTTAAGAACATTTGCTGTTTTTCCAGAGGACCAGAGTTTTGATCCCAATACCCAGATGGAGTAGCATATAACTGTTCAACTTCAACTCCTGGTTATTTTATACCTTCTTCTCTCTTCATCCAAAGAAAATATGAATGTGCACAGACATGAATAAAAATTTCTTTGTTTGCTTTTGTGATAGGCTTTCTCTATGTAGCTCTACTTTCCTAAAACATGTTCTGTAGAATAGGTTGCCGTTGAATTTAGAGATCTGACCGTCTCTGCAACTGGTGTGCTGGCATTAAAGTTTTGTACCACCATGCCCAGATAAAAACTAAATCTTAAAAACTCTTTTTTTTCTCATTTTGTTACTGAAACTTTTAAATTGTAGAATGCTGTAAAGCAACTTATACTCATTTCTTCTGTTCATTCAGAAAACCTTTATTTTGGTTTCTGTGTCTATGAATATAACTACTGTGCTGTGGCATGTAGGTAGAATTTTACAATGTTTTTAGCTTTCTTATACTTAACACAGTTCTCTAATGTCTGCTTTATTAGAAGATCCTTCTTTGTGAAGATAAATAACTTTGTCTATCTATCTATCTATCTATCTATCTATCTATCTATCTATCTATCTATCTATCTATACAGGTATTTTTTGTGTACTTCTGGCTATCCTGGAATTCACTGTATTGTCCAGGTTGGGCTTGATCTCATAGAGATACATCTGCCTCTGCATCCTGCATACTGGGATTCAAGGCCAGTGCATACTGGGTTTCAAGGCCTGTTCATCCTGGCTCCTTTTGTATATTTAAACATCGAATTTATCCATTCATTTGATGATGGTTTCTTTGTACTTTTGATATTAAATTATTTTGAATTTTCAAAATGATCTATAATGAGCATTGGTATTTATTTTATTTTGTGCTTTCAGTTTTAGGTATAATTAATTTAAAATTTGCATTTTCATCATTATTTGTTTATTTGTATATGTGTATGTATGTGCTTCTGTATGTTCATGCACACAGATGTATATATGTGTGTTTATTATGTGTGAGAGACAGTGATGCAGAGAGAGAGAAAGAGAGAGAGACAGAGACAGAGACAGAGAGAAATATTTTGTGTGTATGTATGCAGGTTCCTTGAGAGGCCAGAGAGGGCACAGGATCCCCTGGAGTTAGATTTATGTTATTTATTAGCCTAGAAACAAATTCTAGAAGGAAGATGGTTCATAACTTCTGGCCCATATCCTCTGTTCAATCATTTATTTTTGTTATTTTTTCTCTCATCCTTTTTTGTTTCATTGGTTATTCCTAGTGTTCCTACACTCTCTATGGCCTTAAATTCAATTATGGCTTTTATTTTATATTCCCTTCATTTGACTTTGGCTCTTTCTATCAAGTTGAAGTTATCTTAAACTATGATTTGATTTATTATAATTCTTTAAAGTTTCTAAATTTCTATTTTTATTTTATGTATAGGTGTTTTGTTTGCTTATATTGTGTGCACCGTATGTATGCAATGCATACAGATGTTTATGAACTGTCATGTAGGTGCTGGGAATGTAACTGTAAAAGCTATAAGGCTTTTTTCCTCTGTAAAAGCTATAAGGGCTCTAAATCACTGAAGCATCTCCCTAGCCCATATAACATGACTTACATCCACACCACAATTGGTGGCAACACCACCACAGTATAGTATGCAAATGCAATTTGTTTCATGTAATAAAATTAATTAAATTATTTGGTCATAAAAAAGTCAAGGAAAGTTGTCTCCCGGGTCCCTCTGAGACCAGTGTGTGCAGAAGAGCTTGCGGACTGTGGAGGGTGAGCAAACAGAGTGCAGAAGCAACTGAGCTTCTGGGACAGGCAAAAGCCACTCAGCGTCTGGGACAGACCCCCATTTCTGGCTGCAGAAATCCAGGCATCTTCCCCGCCAGAGGAGAGGTGGCTGCCTAGGAGGGCTGTGACCCCCAGAGCAGGTAAGGGAGCCATCTTGTCTCTGGGGTCCCTCTGAGACCAGTGCGTGCAGATCAGCTCACAGACTGTGGAGGGTGAGCAGAGGACTGCAGAAGCAACACAGCTTCTGGGACAGGCAGAGGCACACAGCTTCTGGGACAGACCCCTGTTTCTGGCAGCAGAAATCTGGGCACCTTCCCCACCAGAGGAGAAGTGGCCACCCGGGAGGGCTGTGACTCCAAGAGCAGGTAAGGGAGCCATCTTGTCTCCCAGGTCCCTCTGAGACCAGTGTGTGTGTATCAGCTTGCAGACTGTGGAGGTGAGCAAGCAGAGTGCAAAGCAACTGAGCTTCTGGGGAAGGCAGAAGCCTATCTGGGACAGACTCTCATTTCTGCCTGCAGAATTCTGGACACCTTCCCCGCCAGAGGAGAGGTGGCGACCCAGGAGGGCTGTGACCCCCAGAGTAGGCTGTGCACAGGAGCGCGCAGACTGCAGAGGCAACCAATTTTCTGATTCAGGCCATGTTTTGGGCCTTCATCTTCAACCAGGAGGCAGGTCTGAACACCAGACCTCTGTGCACTTTCCCTGCAAGAAGAAAACTTGCCTGAAGTGAGTATTCTGACAACTGAGACTCAGGAGAGAGCTGGACTCCCAGGACAGCTGACAGAGGCTAAAAGAATCGCAGAAAGAACAGGCTCCAGCCAGAGACAACTATAACAACTAACTCCAGGGATCACCAAATAGCGAAAGGCAAACATAGGAATCTTACCAACAGAGACCAAGATTGCTCACCGTCATCAGAACCTAGCACTCCCACCTCAGCCAGTCCTGAATAGCCCAACACACCCGAAAAGCAAGAGTTAGATTCAAAATCATATTTCATGATGCTGGTAGAGGACCTTAAGAAGGACTTTAATGACTCACTTAAAAAAATACAACAGAACAGCGCTAAAGAGGTAGAAGTCCTTAAAGAATCACAGAAAAATACTGATAAACAGGTGATGGAATTGAAGAAAACTATCCAAGACCTGAAAAGGGAAGTAGAAACAATAAAGAAACCCAAAGTGAGACAACTCTGGCGATAGAAACCTTAGGAAAAAAAAATCAGGAACCATAGATGTGAGCACCAGCAACAGAATACAAGAGATGGAAGAGAGAATCTCAGGTGCAGAAGATTCCATAGAGAACATGGACACAACAATCAAAGAAAATGCAAAATGCAAAAAGATCCTAACTCAAAACATCCAGGAAATCCAGGACAAAATGAGAAGACCAAACCTATGGATAATAGGGGTAGATGAGAATGAAGATTCTCAACTTCAAGTGCCAGTAACTATCTTCAACAAAATAATAGAAGAAAACTTCCCAAACCTAAAGAGAGAGATGCCCATGAACATACAAGAAGCCTACAGAACTCCAAATAGTCTGGACCAGAAAAGAAATTCCTCCTGACACATAATAATAAGAACAACAAATGCACTAAATAAAGACAGAATATTGAATGCAGTAAGGGAAAAAGGTCAAGTAACATATAAAGGCAGTCCTATTAGAATTACACCAGACTTCTCACCAGAGACTATGAAAGCCAGAAGATCCTGGACAGATGTCATACAGACCCTAAGAGAACACAAATGCCAGCCCAGGCTACTATACCCAGCAAAACTCAATTACCATAGATGGAGAAACCAAAGTATTCCATAGCAAAACCAAGTTCACACAATACCTTTCCATGAATCCAGCCCTTCAAAAGATAATAATGGGAAAACACCAACAGAAGGACGGAAATTACACCCTTAAAAAAGCAAGATAGTAATCCTCCAACAAATCTAAAAGAAGACAGCCGCAAGAACAGAATCCCAACTTTAACAACAACAACAATAAAAAAAAAACAAAAACAGGAAGCAACAATTACTTTCCTTTAATTTCCCTTAACATCAATGGACTGAATTCACCAATAAAAAGACATAGACTAATAGACTGGCTACACAAACAAGACCCAACATTTTGCTCCTTACAGGAAATCCACCTCAGGAAAAATAGACAGACACTACCTCAGAGTGAAAGGCTAGAAAACAATTTTCCAAGCAAACGGTCCTAAGAAACAAGCTGGAGTAGCCACTCTAATATTGAATAAAATTGACTTTCAACCCAAAGTTATCAAAAAAGACAAGGAGAGGCACTTCATACACATAAAAGGTAAAAACTACCAAGATGAACTCTCAAATCTGAATATCTATGTTCCAAATGCAAGAGCAGCCACATTCATTAAAGAAACTTTAGTAAAGTTCAAAGCACACATTGCACCTCTCACAATAATACTGGGAGACTTCAACACTCCACTTTCACCATTGGACAGATCCTGGAAACAGAAACTAAACAGAGACACATGGATACTAACAGAAATTATGAAACAAATGGATTTAATAGATATCTACTGAATATTTTATCCTAAAACAAAAGGATATACCTTCTTCTCAGCACCACATGGTACCTCCTCCAAAATTGACCATGTAATCGGTAACAAAATAGGCCTCAACAGATACAAAAATATTGAAATTATCCCATGCATCCTATCAGATCACCACACACTAAGGCTGATCTTCAATAACAGCATTAATTATAGAAATCCAGCATTCACGTGGAAACTGAACAACACTTTACTCAATGATACCTTGGTCAAGGAAGAAATAAAAAAAGAAATTAAAGACTTTTTAGAGTTTAATGAAAATGAAGCCACAACATGCCCCAAATTATGGGACACAATGAAGGCATTCCTAAGAGGAAAACTTATAGCACTGAGTGCCCCCCCCAAAAAAACTAACAAGAGCATACACTAACAGCCTGACAGCACACCTAGAAGCTCTAGTATTAAAAGATGCAAATTCACCCAAAAGGAGTGGACAGCTGGAAATAATCAAACTCAGGGATGAAATCAACCAAGTGGAAACAAAAAGAACTATTCAAAGAATCAACCAAACTAGGAGCTGGTTCTTTGAGAAAATCAACAAGATAGATAAACCCTTAACCAGACTCACTAGAGGGCACATGGACAGTAATCTAATTAACAAAATCAGAAATGAAAAAGGAGACATAACAACAGAACCTGAGGAATTTCAAAACATCATCAGATCCTACTACAAAAGGCTATACTCAAAACTGGAAAACCTGGATGAAAGTGATGACTTCCTAGACAGATACCAGGTACCAAAGTTAAATCAGGATCAGATTAATGATCTAAACAGTCCCATTTCTCCCAAGGAAATAGAAGCAGTCATCAATAGTCTCCCAACCAAAAAAAAAAAAAAAAGCCCAGGACCAGATGGGTTTAGTGCTGAGTTCTATCAGACCTTCAAAGAAGACCTAATTTCAACACTACTCAAACTATTCCACAAATTAGAAACAGAAGGTACTCTACCCAATTCATTCTATGAAGCAACAATTACTCTGATACCTAAACCACACAGAGATCCAACAAAGAAAGAGAATTTCAGAACAATTTGTCATGAATATTGATGAAAAAATACTCAATAAAATCCTCACAAACTGAATCCAAGAACATATCAAAACTGTCATCCATCATGATCAAGTAGGCTTAATCGGAGGGATTCAGGGATCTTTTAATATATGGAAATCCATCAACATAATCCACTATATAAACAAACTCAAAGACAAAAATCACATGAGCATCTCATTAGATACTGAGAAAGCATTTGACAAAATCCACCACCCCTTCATGATAAAAGTAATGGACAGAGCAGGAATTCAAGGCCCTTACCTAAACATAATAAAAGCAATATACAGCAAACCAGTAGCCAACATCAAAGTAAATGGAGAGAAGCTGGAAGCAATCCCACTAAAATCAGGGACTAGACAAGGCTTCCCACTTTCTCCCTTCCTATTCAATATAGTACTTGAAGTACTAGCCAGAGCAATTCCACAACAAAAGGAGGTCAAGGGGATTCAAATTGGAAAGGAAGAAGTAAAAAATATCACTATTTTCAGATGATATTATAGTATATATAAGTGACCCTAAAAATTCCACCAGAGAACTTCTAAACCTGATAAACCGCTTCAGTGGAGTAGCTGGATATAAAATTAACTCAAACAAATCAATGGCCTTTCTCTACACAAAGGATAAACGGGCTGAGAAAGAAATTAGGGAACAACACCCTTCACAATAGTCACAAACAATATAAAATGCCTAGTTGTGAATCTAACTAAGGAAGTGAAAGAACTGTATGATAAAAACTTCAAGTCTCTGAAGAAAGAAATTGAAGAAGATCTCAGAAGTTGGAAAGATCTCCCATGCTCATAGATTGGCAGGATTAATATAGTCAAAATGTCTATCCTGCCAAAAGCAATCTACAGATTCAATGCAATCCCCATCAAAATACCAACTCAACTCTTCACTGAGTTAGAAAGGGCAATATGCAAATTCATGTGGAATAATAAAAAACCTAGGATAGTAAAAACTATTTTCAACAATAAAAGAACCTCTGGTGAAATCACCATGCCTGATCTCAAGTTGTACTACAGAGCAATTGTGATTAAAAACTGCATGGTATTGGTACAGCAACAGACAGGTAGATCAATGTAATAGAATTGAAGACCCAGAAAGGAACCCACATGCCTATGGTCATTTGATCTTTGACAAAGGAGCTAAAACTATCCAGTGGAGAAAAGACAGCCTTTTCAACAAATGGTGCTGGAACAACTGGCAGTTATCATGCAGAAGAATTTGTATTGATCCATTCTTATGTCCTTGATCAAAGCTCAGGTCTAAGTGGATCAAAGACCTCCACATAAAACCAGAGACACTGAAATTTATAGAGGAGAAAGTGGGAAAAAGTCTCAAAGATATGGGCACAGGGGAAACATTACTAAACAGAACAGCAATGGCTTGGGCTGTAAGATCAAGAATTGACAAATGGGACCTTATAAAATTGCAAAGCTTCTGTAGGGCAAAAGATAATGTCAATAAGACAAAGAAGCCACCAACATATTGGGAAAGGATTTTTAACAATCCTAAATCTGATAGTGGACTAATATCCAATATATACAAAGAGCTCAAGAAGCTTGACTCCAGAAATTCAAATAACCCTATTAAAAATAGGGTACAGAGCTAAACAAAGAATTCTCAAGTGAGGAATTCTGAAAGGTAGAGAAGTACCTGAAAAAACGTTCAACATCCTTAATCATCAGGGAAATGCAAATCAAAATAATCTTGTGATTACACCTCACTCCAGTCAGAATGGCTAAGATCAAAAACTCAGATGACAGCAGATGCTGGCGAGGATGTGGAGAAAGAGGAACACTCCTCCATTGCTAGTGGGATTGCAAACTTGTACAACCCCTCTGGAAATCAGTCTGGAGGTTCCTCAGACAATTGGACATAGTACTACAGAAAGATCCAGCAATACCTCTACTGGGCATATGCCCAGAAGATGTTCTAACTGGTAATAAGAACACATGCTCCACTATGTTCATAGCAGCCTTATTTATAATAGGCAGAACCTGGAAAGAACCCAGATGTTCCTCAACAGAGGAATGGATACAGAAAATGTACATTTACACAATCGAGTACTACTATGCTATTAAAAACAATGAATTTATGGAATTCTTGGGCAAATGGATATAACTGGAGGAAATCATCCTTAGTGAGGTAACCCAACCACAAAAGTAGTCACTTGATATGCACTCACTGATAAGTGGATATTAGCCCAGAAACTTAGAATACTCAAGATACAACTTGCAAAACACAAGAAAATCAAGAAGAATGAAACCAAAGTATGCATACTTCATTCCTTCTTAGAATAGAGAACAAAACACCCATTAAAGGATGGACCATCCAGAGAGTACCCCACCTGGGGATCCATCCCATAATCAGCCACCAAATCCAGACACTATTGCATATGCCAGCAAGATTTTGCTGAAAGGACCCTGATATAACTATCTCGAGTGAGGCTATGCCAGTGCCTGGCAAATACAGAAGGGGATGCTCACATTCATCTATAGGATGGAACACAGGGCCCCCTATGGAGGAGCTAGAGAAATTATCCAAGGAGTTGAAGGGTCTACAACCCTTTAGGTGGAACAACAATATGAACTAAACAGTACCCCCAGAGCTCATGTCTCTAGCTGCATATGTAGCAGAAGATGGCCTAGTCGGCCATCACTGGGAAGAGAGGCCCCTTGTTCTTGAAAACGTTATATGTACAGGGGAATGCCAGGGCCAGAAAATGAGAGTGGGCGAGTGGGGGAGCAGCGCCAGAGAAGGGTATAGAGAACTTCTGGGATAGCATTTGAAATGTAAATAAAGAAAATATCTAATAAAAAAATTTTAAAAAATAAAAAAAAAATAAATTACAAAAAAAGTCAAGGAAAATATAAAATGTTCACAACAGAAAACATCCAATAAATTTGGGGCACTATGAAAAGGGTAAACCTAAGAGTGATAGGAAGTAGAGGATTTCTAGGTCAAAGACTCATAAAACATTTCAAAGCATAGAAAAAAAATTCCCTAACCTACAGAAAAAGAATCCTATAAAGGTACAAGGAGCTTATAGAATAAAAAACAGATTGTATCAGAAAAGATTATCCTCCCACCACATAATAATTAAAATACTAAATATACAGAATGAGAAAAAATTTCAAAAGTAGCAAGGAGAATGGGCCAAGTAACAAATAAATGCAGGCCTATCAGAATTACTCCCAATTTCTCATCTGAGACTGGAAGGGTCTAAGCAGAGGTCTTGCAGATTCTAAAAGACCACAGATGTCAGCCCAGACTACTATACCCAGCAAAATGTTCAATTACCATACATGAAATAACCAAGATATTCTATGACAAAACCAAATGCAAATGATACCTTTCCACTAACTTTGCCCTACGGAGGATACTAGAAGAAAAACTCCAACCCAAGCCGGGCATGGTGGCGCACGCCCTTAATCCTAGCTCTCGGAAGGCAGAGGCAGATGGATTTCTGAGTTCGAGGCCAGCCTGGTCTACAAAATGAGTTCCAGGACAGCCAGGGCTTTACAGAGAAACCCTATCTCACCCCCCAAACAAACAAACAAACAAACAAACAAAAACAAAAAACAAAACAAACAAAACAAACTCCAAACCAATGAAATTAACTATACTCAAGAAAACACAAGAAATAAAAATGTTTATACCATTAAAACCAATAGACACACACACACACACACACACACACACACACACTTCACCACCACCAACATAAAAATAACAGGAAACAACAATCACTGGTTATTAAAATCTCTCAATATCAATGCACTCAATTTCCCAGTAAAAAGACACAGGTTAACTGAATGGATGCATAAACAGAATCCATCATTCTGCTGTATATAAGAAAAACATCTCAGCAAAAGGCAGCCATTATCTCAGTATAAAGGTCTAGAAAAATGTTTTTCAAGCAACCTGATCCAAAAAACAAGCTATAGTAGCCATTCTAATATCTAATAAAATAGACTGTCAACCACAAGTAACCAAAAGAAATAGAGGACACTTCATACATTATCAATGGAAAAATCAGTCAAGAGGACATTCCAATTATGAATATCTATGCCCCGAATAAAAGGGTACAGATTCACAAATGAAACATTACTAAATCTTAAATAACACTTTGAACCTCACATATGGAAAAACAAAAAACTCAGGATAGCTAAAACAATCCTGAACAATATAAGAACTTCTAGACATATCACTATCATTGACTTCAAAATATACTAATGAGAAATAGTAATAAGAAGTACATTGTATTGGTATAGAAACCGACAGGTGGATTAAAGGAATTAAATTGAAGACCCAGAAATAAACCCACACACATAAGGACACTTGATTTTTGACAAGTAAGTGAAAACTATACAATAGAAAAGGGAGAGATCTTCAATAAATTGTGCTGGTCTAACTGGATGTCTGCATGTAGAAGAATGCAAATAGATCCAAGTTATCCAACCAGCTCAAGTCAAAATAAATCAAAGACATCAATGTAAAAATCATACTAATTTTATCTAATAGAACAGGAAGTGGGGAATAGTCTTGAACTTAGAGATACAGGAGACAACTTCTTGGACAGAACATCAATAGCTCAGGCACTAACATCAAGAATTAATAAATGTGACCTCATGAAACTGAAAAGCTTCTGTAAGTCAACAGACACTATCATTAGGACAAAATGACTGCCAACAGATTGGGTAAAGATCTTCACTTAAAACAAAAAAGTGTACCTTCTTCTCAGCACCTCATGCTACCTTCTACACACACACACACACACACACACACACACACACACACACACACACACATATGGACTATACAAGCCAGAATATCCTAGGCAGATGTCCTCCAGACCAGAAGAGAACACAAATAGCAGCCCAGGCTACTATACCCAGCAAAACTCTCAATTAACTTAGATGGAGAAACCAAGATATTCCATGACAAAACCAAATTTACACAATATCTTTCCACAAATCCAGTCCCACAAAGGATAATAGAAGGAAAACTACAACACAAGGAGGAAAACTATACCTTAGAAAAAACAAGAAATTAATCTTTCAACAACAAAAGAAGATAGGACACAAACATAATTCCACCTCTAACAACAAAAATAACAGGAAGTAACAATCACTTTTCCTTAATATTTCTTAACATGAATAGACTCAATTTTCCAATAAAAAGACATAGACTAACAGATTGGATATGTAAACAGGACCCAGTATTTTGCTGCATACAGAACATGCACCTCAGTGACAAAGACAGAAACTACCTCAGAGTAAAAGGCGGGAAAAAATTTTCCAAGCAAGTGGTCTGTAGAAACAAGCTGGAGTAGCCATTCTAATAGCAAATGAAATCAAATTTTAACCAAAAGTTATCAAAAAGATAAGGAAGGACACTTCATACTCATCAAAGGAAAAATCTACTAAGATGAACTCTCAATTCTGAGTATGCTCCAAATTCAAGGGCAGCCACACCCATAAAAGAAATTTTACTAAAGCCCAAAGCACATGCTGCACCTCACACAATAATAGGAGGAGACTTCAACACCTCACTTTCAGCAATGTGATCCTGTAAGCAGAAACTAAACAGAGACACATGAACACTAACAGAACTTATGAAGCAAATGGATTTAACATATCTATAACTATACCTATATCTATAAAACATTACATCTTAAAACAAAAAAGTATACCTTCTTCTCAGCACCTCATGCTACCTTCTCCAAAACTGACCATATAATTGGTGACAAAAGAGGCCTCAACAGATATAAGAAGATAGAAGTAGTTCCAGGCATCCTATCAGATCACCAAGGAATAAGCTTGGTCTTCAAAAACAACAAGAAAAAGCCCACATATACATGGAAGCTGAACATTGCTCTACTCAATGATAACTTGGTCAAGGAAGAAATAAATAAAGAAATGAAAGAAGTTTTAGAATTTAATGAAAATTAAGGTACAACATACCCAAACTTATGTGACACAATGAAAGCAGTGCTAAGAGGAAAACTTATAGCTCTGAGTGCCTCCAAAAAGAAACTGGAGAGAGCATACACTAGCAGCTTGATAGCACACCTGATAGCTATAGAACAAAAGGAGCAAGTACATCCAAGAGGAGTAGATAGGAGGAAATAATTAAACCCAGGGCTGAATTCAACCAAGTAGAAACAAAAAGAACTATACAAAGAATTGACAAAACCAGGAGCTGTCTCTTTGAGAAAATCAACAAGATAGATTAAACCCTTAGCTAGACTATCCAGAGGGCACAGAGACAGTATCCAAATTAATAAAATCAGATATGAAAAGGGAGACATAACAACAGAAACTGAGGAAATACAAAAAATTATCAGATCCTACTACAAAAGCCTATATTCAACAAACTGGAAAATCCGGATGAAATGGACAATTTTCTAGACAGAGACCAGGTACCAAAGTTAAATCAGGATCAGACAACCATCTAAACTGTCCCTTACCCCTAAAGAAATAGCAACAGTCATTAAAAATCTCCCAACCAACTAAATCCCAAGTCCAGATGGTTGTAGTGCAGAATTCTATCAGACCTTCAAAGAAGACCTAATACTAATTCTCTTCAAACTATTCCACAAAATAGAAACAGAAGGAACACTACCCAAATTATTGTATGGAGCCACAATTAGGCTTATACCTAAACCACACAAACACCCAACAAAGAAAGAGAACTTCAGACCAATTTCCCTTATGAATATCTCAAAATACTCAATAAATAAACTGGCCAACTGAATCTAAGAACAGGTCAAAACAATCATTCATCATGATCAAGTAAGCTTCATTCCTGGGGTTCAGGGATTGTTCAATATACAGAATTCCATAAACTTAATATACTCTATAAACAAACTCAAAAAGACCACATGATCATCTCATTAGATTCTGAGAAAGCATATGACAAAATTTAACACCCCTTCATGGTAAGAGTCTTGGAAAGATCAGGAATTCAATGCCCATACCTAAACATAGTAAAAGCAATATACAGCAAACCAGTAGCCAGCATCAAACTAAATGGAGAAAAGCTGGAAGCAATCCCACTAAAATCAGGGACTAGACAATGCTGCCCACTCTCTCCCTATCTATTCAATATAGTACTTCAAGTCCTAGACAGAACAATTAGACAATAAAAGGAGGTCAGATGGGTACAACTTGGAAAGGAAGAAGTCAAAATATCACTATTTTCAGTTGATATGGAAGTATACTCAAGTATCTCAAAAATTCCACCAGAGAACTCCTAAACCTGATAAATTCAAAGTGGCAAAGTGGCTGGATATAAAATTAACAAATCAGTTGCCTTCCTCTACTTAAAGGATAAACAGGCTGAGAAAGAAATTAGGGATTTGACACCTATCAGAATAGTTACAAATATAAAATACCTTGGTGTAGCTCTAACCAAGTAAGTGAAAGATCTGTATGACTAGAACTTCAAGTCTCTGAAGAAAGAAATTGATGAAGATCCCTGAAAATGGAGAGTTCTCCCATGCTCATGGATTGGCAGGATTAATATAGTCAAAATGTCTATCCTGCCAAAAGCAATCTACAGATTCAATGCAATCCCCATCAAAATACCAACTCAACTCTTCACTGAGTTAGAAAGGGCAATTTGCAAATTCATTTGGAATAACAAAAAACACAGGATATCGAAAACTATTTTCAACAATAAAAGAACTCCTAGGGGAATCACTATCCCTGATCTGAATCTGATTACAGAGTAGTAGTGATAAAAATTGTATGATATTGGTACAGAGACAGTTAGGTAGAATAGAATTGAAGACCCAGAAATGAACCCACACACCTATGGTCACTTGATATTTGACAAAGGAGCTAAAACTATCCAGTGGAGAAAAGACAGCATTTTCAACAAATGGTGCTGGTTCAATTGGTGGTCACCATGTAGAATGCAAATCGACCCATGCTTATCTCCTTGTACAAAGCTGAAGTCCAAGTGCATCATGAACCTTTACATGGAATCAGATACACTGAAACTAATGGAAGAGAAGATGGGGAAAGAGCCTCGAACACATGGGCACAGGGGAAGTTTTCCTGAAGAGAACATCAATGGCTTATGCTCTAAGATCAACAATAGACAAATTCGACCTCATAAAATTGCAAAGCTTCTGTAAGGCAAAGGATATTGTCAATAAGACAAAATAGCAACCAACAGATTGGGAGAAGATCTTTACCAATCCTACATCTAAGAGAGGGCTAATATCTAATATATACAAAAAATTCAACAAGTTAGACTGAAGAAAATCCAATAACCCTATTATAAATGGGGTTTAGAGCTAAACAAAGAATTCTCAACTGAGGAATACGGAATAGCTGAGAAGCACCTAAAGAAATTTTCAACATCTTTAGTCATCAGGGAAATGCAAATCAAAACAACTCTGATATTCTACCTCAAACCAGTCAGAATGGCTAAGATCAAAATCTCAGGTGACAGCAGATGTTGGCTAGGATGTGGAGAAAGAGAAATATTTCTCCATTGTTGATGGGATTGCAAGCTGATACAACCACTCTGGAAATCACTCTGGTTGTTCCTAAGAAATTTGGACATAATATTACCTAAGGATCCAGCTATACCCCTCCTGGGTATATACCCAGAAGATGTTCCAACTTGTAATAAGGACACATGCTCCACTATGTTCATAGCAGCCTTATTTATAATAGCCAGAAGCTGGAAAAACCCAAATGTGCTTCAACAGAGGAATGGATACAGAAATTGTGGTACATTTACACAATAGAGTACTACTCACCTATTAAAAACAATGACTTCATGAATTTCATAGGCAAGTGGTTGGAGCACAGGGTCCCCAATGAAGGGGCTAGAGAAAGGACCCAAGGTGTTGAAGGGGTTTGCAGCCCGATAGCAGGGACAACAATGTGAAGTAACCAGTATGCCCAGAGCTCCCAGGGACTAAACCACCAACCAAAAAGTACACATGGTGGGACTCAGGGTTCCAGCTGCATATGTAGCAGAGGGTGTCCTAGTTGGTCATCAATGGGAGAAGAGGCCCTTGGTCCTGTGAAGGCTCTATGCCCCAGTGTAGGGGAATGCCAGATCCAGGAAGCAGGAGTGGGTGGGTTGCTGAGCAGTGGGATAGGGGGAGGGAGTTTTCAGAGGGGAAACCACGAAAGGGAATAACATTTGAAGTGTAAATAAAGAAAATATCTAATAAAATAATAAAAATATTGGTAATTAAAATAAAGAAAGAAAAAAGAAAGAAGAAAGAAAGAAAGAAAGAAAGAAAGAAAGAAAGAAAGAAAGAAAGAAAGAAAAAATCAGTCTGAATGAGGTAACCCAATTACAAAAGAACACCCATGGTATGCACTCACTGATATGTGTATATTAGCCCCAAAGCTCAGAATACTCAAGATACAATTCACAGACAAAAAGAAGCTCAAGAAGAAGGAAGACCTAAGTGTGGATGCTTTGGTCCTTCTTAGAAGAGGGAATAAAATACTAACGAGAGGAAATATGGATACAGAGTGTGGAGCAGAAACTGAAGGAAAGGCCATCCAGAGATTACTCCATCTGAGGATCTATCCCATATATAGTCACCAAATGCAGACACTATTGTGTATGCCAAGTGCATGTTCATAGGAGACTGATATAGCTGTATCCTGAGAGGCTCTGCCAGAGCTGGGAAAATACAGAGGAAGATGATCGCAGCAACTATTGGACTGAGCACGGGGTCCCCAGTTGAGGAGTTAGAGAAAGGACTGAAGGAGCTGAAGGGGTTTGCAACTCCACAGGAAGAACAACAATATCAACCAACAAGAGCCTCCTGCGCTCCAAGAGACTAAACCACCAACCAATGAGTACACATGTAGGGACCCATGTCTCCAGTCTCATATGTAGCAGAGGATGACCTTGTTGGGCATCAAAGGGAGGAGAGGGTTTTGGTCCTGTGAAGGCTAGATGCCGCTGTGTAGGGTAATGCCAGGGTGGGGATCCAGGAGTGGGAGGGTAGGTTGGGGAACACCCTCATAGAAGCAGATGTAGGGAGAATGAGATAGGGGGTTTCTGTGGAGGAAACTGAGAAAGGGTATAACATTTTAAATGTAGATAAAGAAACGGGTTGTATAGCTAAACAGAGAATTCTTAACAGAGGTATCTCAAATGGCTGAGAATCACCTAAAAATCTGAATGTCATAGTTATAAGGGGAATGCAAATGAAAAAGATGCTGAGATTCTACCTTATACCCATTAAAATGGCTAAGATTATAAACTCAAAGGAGAACACAGGCTGGCAAGGTTGTGGAGCAAGGGGAACTCCCCTCTAATGTTGTTGGAAGTCCTAACTTGTACATACATTCTGGAAATAAATTTGGAGCTCTACCACAAGATCCAGCTATAACACTCTTGGGCATGTACCTCAAAATGATCCACTATTGCACATGGACACTTGTTCAACTATCTTCATAACAGCTTTATTAATAATAGCAAGAAAATTGAAAAAAACTAAATGTTTTTCAACTGAAGAATGGATATAGACATTGTAGTATATCTAAACAATGTTAAAATACTCAGCCATTAATCATGACTTTTATAGTCAAGTGGATAGAACTAGAAAATATCATCCTGAATGACATGATGCAAGCACAAAATGCATGTTCTCATAAGTGGATATTAGACCTAATGTTCAGGATATCCATGCTATAATCAACAGACTCAATGAAGCCAAATAACAGGAACGGTCCAAGGGAGTATTGTTGGATCTTTCTCAGAAGGGAAAACATAATAGATATTGGAAGTTGGTGGAAGGAGGGAAGTGGGTAGAAGAGGGGATTGGTAGTGAAGCAGGGCAGGAGCAGAGAGATCATATGTAGAGAGAGCAGTGGAAAAAAAGGGGGATAACAGTTGGTTGGACAATCTCTAGGATATGCTAGAGATCAGGCATTGGGAGAGGCCCTAAAGAGTCTATGCGGGTGACTATAGCTGAGATTCCTAGCAGTGGAGGATATGAATCCTGAAGCAGCCATTTCCCATAGCCAGGCAGGGATAAGGATAAGGACAGAAACTTACTCACAATTCCTTTGAGCCAAAGTGTGTCCTGCCTACAAGATGTGCAAGGACAAAGAACAAAGACTGAGGGAATGGCCAACCAATGACTGCCCCAAATTGAGAATGATCACATGGGCAAGAACCAATCCCCAATGCTGTTAATTATACTCTGTTATGCTTGCAGACAGGAACCTAGTATAACTGTCCTCTGAGAAGGTCCACCCAGCAGCCAAAGAAATGCAAAGGATGTTTTTGTTGTGAGATTTTCTTTTCCTATTCCACTGAACCCCAGAGAAGCCAATTTCCTGCCACAAGCTGTCAGAGATGATTGTTTATCCCACTCTTCAGGCTAAATCCTCCTTTGGTTTCTTCCTTTCTTTTTTCTTCTTGTCCTGTTTATGTTGATTGAAAGAAACTAGTCTTAAAACCATATGCACAAAATGTTTATGTGCATATACATTTATCATAATTTTAGTTATCGTACATAAAACCTCTCAATACATAAAATACATAAAACCTCTCAATACATAAAAACCTCTCTATTTTTAGATTTTTCCAAAACATTTTTATTAATTCTTGGAGAATTTCATAAAATATATTTTGATTATGTTCTCACTCCTTTCTAACCTTTTCCAGACCCATCCCTACTTCCTCCCCACCTTCTTAACTTATTCTCTCTCTCTTTCTCTTTTCCTCCTCCTCCTTCTCATCTTCCCCCTCCACTTTTACCTCTTCCTCTTCTCGCTCTTCCTAACTCATCCTATCAAGTCTGATTTATGCTTCCCCAATACTCCTGTATATGATGCCATCATCTAGAATGTGGTAGACCTACTATGTGTCATAGACTTAAAGAAACCTTGATGCTCCCAGAAGCTATCATTGACAATGTCTCCTTAGCTCAGGGTGAGAGTTTACTCTCACCTTAATTCTCCATGCTGGGACGTGATATGTATTGTGCCTGCTCTGTTCTTGTGCATGGTATCTCAATTTCTGTAAATTCACATATGCAACTGCTCTGCTGTATCCAGAGCTTACTGGCTTATTGTAGTCATTCATCTTCTCTCGCTCTTACAATCTTTCTGTGCTTTCTGACAGTTTCCAGGCTGGCTTTCAAATGGGGAAATGAGAAGATAAGTATGATCATATTTCACTGTGTACATGACTGATAAACCTCAAAATCAAAGACAAAATTGAAAATAAAATAGGAAATTGTACATGCTTAGGAACATAGTTATATATAACACTGGTCTTTTTTTTTTCATTTTTATTTAGGAAACTGTATCACTGTGTAGCACATACTAACTCCAAATCCTTGATTCTTCTGCTTCAGCTTCCAGAGTGTTCAGCTGCCAGATTAGCATCATATTGACCAGGTCTTTTTTCCCTGTGGTCTCACTGTGAGCATCAATGCTGTTTTCCTAAAGTGGGTTACATCCATATAACCTTTGATAGGAAGTTAGACTTTGAGTTTTTTCAGAACACCAAAACAAAAAACCAAGAAAGTGGTACTAACAGAGTCCTAGTAAACCACAACCCAGAGAAGGAGTTAACAGATATAAAGTTGCTTTTTATTCTCCAAGGCTTACTGCCTCCATCTGTTAAACCAGGCCTAGTCCTGGAAGCTTTTATCCTCTGTACAATCTAATCTAGGCATAGAATGTTTTCAACCCCTGAGACTTACTTATGAATAAGCTCACTCTTTCTTGTTTGTTTGGTTTTTTTTCCTCATGAACTATGGCTAGCTGGTTCATCTCAACTATTCTAGCTCAAACTCTTCTCCAAACTGAGTGATTCAATCTGGTTTCTTCCTTGGCCTCTGACTTAATTGCTCTGCATGGCCCCAAACTAACTCTAGCAATCTATTCTAATACTCTGGCTCCTATTAATTCTATGACTCATTCTACCTTCATCTGTGTCTAGCTTATTCTCTCTTCAACATCTCTTCATATAATAGTCTGTGAATTGTTTGCTTTTGCCTACTACTTTAGTCTAGGGTGTCATTAGTAGGCAAAAGCAAAGAGTGTTTATTTTGCAGAAATCCAGCATGCAGGGGACATTCGCCATTCATCAAAATAGTGACCTGAGGGTGAGTTCACATGCTCAATTTAAAGTCAATTAGAGGAATTACAGGAAAGGGTAGGTGACATCCTTTTACCCATGGCTGCTTCAGTGAAACATTGATTCCTGAGTCTGCCTTAGCCTTTTAACTGTGTCCATTTCAGCAAAATCTTTCTTCACATGTTTGCCTTAACAAACATCTTTTCACTTGTGTCTACCTCAGGAAAACACTTCTTCATGTGTTTGCCCCAGGAAAGCACCATCTGTCACAATTGATTTTCTAAAGAATCCTTAAGTTTCTACTTCACGTGACAGTGCTTGCTAGGATGTTCTCCTTCCAGGAAAGCATCAAGCATGGCATTAGATATGCAGAGCTGAGACAGAGTTAGGATTCCACCTGTGATCCAGTCATTGAGGAAAAACTTTCCCATTTTGTTTTTGCTGGTGTAAATAGGCAATGGTCAATTAGGGATTCACTCAACTGTGACAGAACTCTTAGTGAATTTTTCACTTTAATTATCTGTTTCTTCTCTCTTTAATCTATAGTTTTAACACACGCACCAACTGTTGAAAGAGTGAAAGTTGCAAAACACATACCAAACTGCCATAGTTGAATCTTTCTGAGGATTCTCACCAAAATGGCTTCAAATCAGGGAGTATTTTAAGCCCAAGTCACTGACCTAGAATTGAACACTGCAGAGATTATTCCAACCCAGGATTCTGCCTTGCGGTTAAGAGAAAGCCTTTCTTCCTCCCCTTCACCTTGTAGATCCCTCAGATGAAATTCAGATTCTCAGATTGGGAGGCAATGGCTATTAGGCCCTGATCCATTTCACCTGCCTCTTTCAGACTTGGGACACATACTCCAAATAGAAGCAAGCAAATAGGATAATGGCTAGTGATAGAAGCTGTGTAATGCCATGTTGTCCCCAGAGAGAGACCAAAAGGGAAAATGCTTCCCAATAATTGATTCCACAATGACAGTAAGAAGGTAGGAAGGAAAACTCGTGGTTTCAGGTGAAGAAGGTTGGAGAAAAGGAATTCTGTGCAGACTGAGGTAGTGTGCTTCTGCTTGTCCATCTATTCACTGTCCATTCGCTTTCATTGGTAAACTTGTATTAAACAGGCAAGGATGAGGTGTCCATGTGAGAAGGCTTAAATAATGGCAGGGGGAAGTCCTTATGTCTGCTTGATGTCTCTGCTGTAACCTTAAAACTACTATGTATATACCTATGAAGTGTGCAGTTCTTGCTGAAGCAGCAGCTTGCTTCTTCTAGACTATTACCAGGTGTTTTTCCTTTTTTATATTGCTAAAAGCTTCTTGGCAAACAGAAAAGTTACCTCTTGAAATCCTTTTGCAGTATTTTCTTTTATTCTTTAAATTATTTTATTTTTTATTAAATATTTTCTTTATTTACATTTCAAATGCTATCCCAAAAGTTCCCTATACCCTCCCCCTGCCCTGCTCCCCTACCTGCACACTCCCACTTCTTGGCCCTGGCATTCCCCTGTACTGGGGCATATACAGTTTGTAAGACCAAGGGGCCTCTCTTCCTAATGATGGCCAACTAGGCCATCTTCTGCTACATATGCATGTAGAGACACAAGCTCTGGAGATGTTCCAACTGGTAATAAGAACACATGCTCCACTATGTTCATAGCAACCTTATTTATAATAGCCAGAAGCTGGAAGGAACCCAGATGTCCCTCAACAGAAATGGATACAGAAAATATGGTACATTTACACAATGAAATACTACTCAGCTATTAAAAACAATGAATTTATGAAATTCTTGGGCAAATGGATATATCTGGAGGACATCATCCTTAGTGAGGTAACTTAATCACAAAAGAAGTCAGTTGATATGCACTCACTGATAAGTGGATATTAGCCCAGAACCTTAGATTACCCAAGATATAACTTGCAAAACAAAAGAAAATCAAGAACGAAGACCAAAGTATGGATACTTCATTCCTTCTTAGAATAGAGAACAAAACACCCATGAAAGGAGTTACAGAGACAAAGATCAGAGCTAAGATGAAAGGATGGACCATCCAGAGACTACCACACCTGGGGATCCATCCCATAATCAGCCACCAAACCCAAACACTGTTGCATATATCAGCAAGATTCTGCTGAAAGGACCTTGATATAACTATCTCAAGTGAAGCTATGCCAGTGCCTGGCAAATACAGAAGGAGATAGTCATAGTCATCTATAGGATAGAACACAGGGCCCCCAATGGAGGAGCTAGACAAATTACCCAAGTTGCTGAAGGGGTCTACAACCCTATAGGTGGAACAACAATATGAACTAACCAGTACCCCCAGAGCTCATGTTTCTAGATGCAATATTTTCATAGTATGAAAATTTTGTCTGCACATGTATGTTTTTGTTAATAGGTTGGTTATTAGATTCACTCATTATACCACTATTGACAACAAATTCTCCAATGTCCTTGTTCTATCCTACACTGTCTGGAACATTGCTTAGCCTTTAACCTTTGTGCCATTTATACTTCTTCCTGGAATGTACTGAGCTCTCCAGGGACTTATGGCAAAAGATTTCTCCCAACTATTCCTAATTGCTTCTTTGAATGTGTTTCTGTAATTTGTTCTTTTTTTTTTAACTCCAAGATGATATGAAGGCAAAGTAATGTGAAAGTAATTATCAATACTTTAGGTAAATGTGATCAGGAAACACAGTGGTTATAAAAATAACATATGGTGTGTTTGTAAAGAGGTTAGTGAATAGAATAATAAATTCATAATTTGGGCGCTAAGAGTCTGATTGCAATCCCAGGATTGACTTAACCACTCACACCAGACACCCAATTGTGTTTGCATGGTGTATAGCAGCTGAATATTTTTCCTTTTCTATCAAGACACTGGAGAGTGAAGAAGTAGATGGAGCAAAGCATGTTAGCTCGGTATCCATTTCTTTGAGACCCTAAAAATATATTCATCTGCAATATGAGACACTTACTGCTAAGAGGGCCTGCTTCCTTCTATGCAGAAGCTACTTCTTGCTTTCTGAGGCTATGCCCTGATACATTCAGTGCGCCTCACACTGTACCCTTTGCAATTATGATTAAATATGTAGCCAGAGTAGCCCTTTGATTTTTAAGTCTGTAATATTATTTTTTGTCTCTTTTCTCATACAACTTACATTCAGTAAATACCCTATGCTTCAAACCCTTCATACAGAAATAGTACACTTTTCTTAAGATAGTTTAATTACATAATTACAGTTATATTTAAAGGATTTTTAGCAGCATATATAAAAAGCTTATTAAGTGAGAAGAACCAAGAGCCTAAGAGCACCTGGTCAAAATGTGTTTATAGAGAAAATAAGCATGAGGAAAGGAAGTGAAACTCATGAGCTAGAGGGGTTCAGGACAGGTGTCAGGGACGAGAAACAGAGAGGAGCCAGGACTCTGTAGAGGGATTTGCTATGCTGTAAGAGTCTGGCAATCAGAAGATGCAGTTGATTTGGCATCTCAATTAGACATTTGTCCTGAGTATCTTTGGGACCAAACAATTTTGACATGCTGAAACTGTCTTGGATGCTGGGTGATAGGGAAAGGATCTCCGGAGGCAAGGCCATGCAACTTGATTATATTTTGATAGCAATGAAGTCTCTTCTGCATGCCTCTCTGCCATATCCTTTGTTCTCTAAAGGATGACAAAAATGTTTCCATTGTGATTCCTAATTGCTTCCTTGGAGTTGCTGATGTAACTTGCACTTTTTTGTTTTGTTTTATTTTCTTCCAGAAACTCAGGTCCAAGGTGTTTAAAAGTTACTTCACACCCTTGTGGAGATGCTGTCATGAATTTAGTGTTGAGTTGATAATCACCAATCTTCTGGGATGGTCATGAGCTTTTACGTCAGGGTAAATATCTCTCCACAGTTTAACAGAGACTCACCTGCCCTTGCAAAACACACCATGATAGTATCTTTGAGCACTAAAATAAGTGACAAGAGCATAGAAGTAGTATGAACTGAAGGCTTTAAAAAACACTCGTTGGAGAAGCCACACTCCTGCTCTCAGATACATCTTCATTCCCCCCCCCAACACCTTTATTACTGTTAGTTATACTTAAAATGTATATTACAATTCTTTTCCTACAGCTCTGCTGAAATGAAGAAAGGAAAGAAGGAAGGAGGGTAGGAAGAAAGAGAAAGAAAGAAAGAAAAAAAGAAAGAAAGAAAGAAAGAAAGAAAGAAAGAAAGAAAGAAAGAAAGAAAGAAAGAGCTCAAAGTAGAGAAGGGGACTCTAGTATTGATTTAAGAAGTGGATACTTGCTAGAATATGATTTTGCATGAAATTGGGATATTTTAACTCAGGGCAGAGTTGACTGTCTCCATCCTTCCTCAGCTGTGAAGCCTGTACCTCCCATGAGCTGCTACTGAGACTCTCTTTCCACTGATATCACCTCATTTTCAGGTACGTTTGACTTACTCTGTTCCTATTGTCATTGCCACTGTCGAGAGTTTCACAAGCTACCATATATCTGCCTGATATCAGGGATTTCTGTTAATACACGAAACCCAAATCAAAACAACAAAGCAGGGCTCTACCACATTATACACCTATCTAATACCCTTCCAATTCTTCCTTATAGACAAAAAGCAAACTCATCATTTTGACTCTAAATTTGATATTACCAATCTAAGAGCCCATGGCAGTTATGACTTTAGTTGACTGTGATTACCATACAACATAACCTGAACTTCTTATATATTAACCACAATCCCATTACATTTAAGATTAGAACTAATGTCAAACTACAGACCTTTTTTATGTTGATCATTGTGAGTGTACAGTTCAGTAATATGAAAAAATAATCCTAATATACTGCAGCTGGTCTCTAGAAGATTTCATCACAAATACAAATTTATTTGTCCATTAATAATTTTCTCCTTGCATCCCTGTCAATCATCATTCTAGTGTCTTTTAAATTTTCACTACATAATTAATATATTGTTGGGGATGGCATGTCTACCTTAAATAGAATACATGTGGAAAGATGAGAAAATATGTTTTGGGAGCTGGGTCTCTTCTTCCAACATGTGGGATCTTAGACAAAATTATAGTAATTCTAGTCATCAGACTAGGCACAAAGCACATTTACCCGCTGAGCAATATTGCAGGCCCTCATAATTTTAGTTTCCATATACTTTTTGTCGATCCCTATAATTACAAGATAGAATCATGTGGTAGTATAACTAGTCATAGGACTTAACATGAAGCCTGCTATCTTTATCTATGATGTAGCATGTATCAATGTTCTTTTCAATGGATAAATGCTGTACCATTGTACAGATTAATCAACTTGTCTTCATGAGATTTGTTGCTAATGGATGTGTGGAGTGACTGAACCTTTAATCTGTTTTGAGTGATTCTACTATGAAAGTGACTAAGGAGATACCTCATCAAGGAATAGATTTTAATTCCTTTTAAAATTATACCAAGAATTGGAATTTGTAGATGAAATAGCAGTGCTTTTTTTCTGTGAAAATGTATTTCTATGCATAGGGCATCTACACCATAATAACTTTTAAAATAACTTATTTTATAAAGGTATTTATAATAGCAACAAAATTACTAAAGCATAAGAAATAGGTCACAAGAAATCCATTGGCTTTTAGGAGGGAAGTTATTAAAATTAAAAAATGAATTCTATAAATCACATTGGAATGGGCATTTATGTCATGTTCTTCAAGGAAATCTTTAGGGATACAAACTTCTTTCCTTAAATAATTCCATTTACAAAATGACAATACATTTACCATATCACCAGAAATAATGATTCCAAACTCAATTCTTCTACAACTTGACATGCTGAAAAACATTTATTCAAAAAGAGTAGAACTGCCACTCCATGGCAAAGTGTTCATCTTTCATTCATTAGACTCTGGAGTTTTATCCCAAGTACTTCTAATATAATAAAATTCCTATAAAAGAGAAATAAGTCAAGATTGATCATGGCAATGTTAAGTATTGAACATAAGATTGTAACATTGCATTGATTATAAAAACTGTCATTATTAAATAGAAAATTTTGCTATGAAACCAAAATATTTTTAAAAATTTGGTTTGTTTTTTAAATTTTTAATTATTATACATAGTACTTTATTTCATTATGACATTTTCAAACAAATTTATTTGTGAGCCTCTTCTTTCATTTTTTCCCTTCACTCTCAAGACACCATATTGCCTCTCTCCATATCCTTTATAATCCTTTTCAGTTTATTGACACATTGTCCTATTACCTCCCCTTGATCCTCAACACCTCTGTTTTTTTTCTTTGATTTCTTCTGGTTTTGTACCCCCAAACCACTTTTTAATCTATCTATCTATCTATCTATCTATCTATCTATCTATCTATCTATCTATCTATCTATCTATTGAACACTGTGATCTATGTCTTTGTTTGAGAAAGAACATGTTTTCCCCTGAGTCTGTGCCACCTTGCTGAGTTCTTTGCTAGTCTATCTAGTTTCTAGAAACTATATGATTTTATTTTCTTTCACAGAAGAATAAAATTCCACTGTATAAAGATTGAACTCTTCTATTATTTTTTATGTACATCTAGTATGAACATAATTCCCTTGCTACTGTGAATAATGCAACATTTTATATGGATATACAGAATCTTATAGGTATATGGACAAAATTATATAGCTGTATTGTATTATAACTTTATTTTAATGATTTGAGAACTCTGGGTCTTCATTTCTATAATGCGTGTAGTATTTTACCCTCCTACCAGTATAAAATGAGAATTTTGACACATCATTGTCAACATTTGTAATTGTATATTCTCTTAATGTTAATTATTCTAAGGAATGTGATGAAGTCTCAAAGTATTTGTAACATACATTTCCTTGAGAGATAAATGTGTTGAACACTTTAAAAAGTGTTTACTGCATATTTGTGCTTCATTCTTTTTTTTGTTTGTTTGTTTTTGTTTGTTTTTGTTTTTTTTTAAATTTTTTTTCTTTTTATTTATTTATTATATGTAAGTACACTGTAGCTGTCTTCAGGCACTCCAGAAGAGGGTGCCAGATCTCATTAAGGATGGTTGTGAGCCACCATGTGGTTGCTGGGATTTGAACTTATCACCTTCGGAAGAGCAGTCGGGTGCTCTTACCCGCTGAGCCATCTCACCAGCCCTGTGCTTCATTCTTAAGGAAACACTTGTTCATTTCATTAACTTCTTTGTTGACTGAAAAGCTTATGGAATGCTTAATCTTTATTTTCCTTTATACATTCTAGGTTTTAAGCTCCTGAGTGAAATATAGAAGTCAATAATTTTTCTTTCACTAAGTATACTACATGTCTAATTGGCTGGTAGTTTAATGTGCATAAATTGCCAATGCAGTTACACATTAATTTTTGGTGCACTTCCTGTGCTATTGAGTTCTGTTGCCTCTTTACCACTTATATTACTAAAATGTTCCTCTGAGGGTTTTAGCACTTCAGGTTTAAAATAATTTAACATTAATTGTTATGGAAGGTGAAGAAATATAGAAACAATTCAGCTGCATATGGATATTATTTTTTTCCATTAATCCACTCAGGATTAGAAGACCTGAGCATCTAGTCATAACAAATATTCAAGTAAGAAATGATTGCATCTCTGGAAAATCTTCCTGAGAACTGCTTAGACTCTGCAGAGCAATGACTGGAAAACCAGACTCATGATTTATCTTTACTCAACATTGGTCATTTCCTGTGTGACTTCTTATTTTCTCATGTATCCAGATCCTTGTCCAGCATTTGCCATTATTGTTAACAAGATTTGATGGCCCAATATGTTAGAGATGCAGTAACACTAAGATTGGAAACTGGTATCTTTTTCAATTTTGTTAAAGAAAAAAATACTGATATGTATAAATTCTACAACACTTTATAATTTGTATAAAGTCTTCATTATGGTTTTTAATTCTCCCCATGCTCAGCATTTAAACTTTTGCCTTTATTTATGCTATTTTCAATACCTTTTTATATTGTCTATGAAGATTCCCCCCTTGGAAGTCTGATTTGTCCCTGTCACTCTAGTCCCTTAATTATTGGTGATGTTGAGCCTCATTTTGCACACATTTTGGAGACTTCTGTATTGTTTAGAGGAAGTTCATGCAAGTTATGAACCCATTTCTCATTTGTTTTATATTTTAGGTATTTTTAAAAATGTTTTCATAATGTTTATTAATTCATTGAGAATTTTGTACAATTTAGCTTTTGATGATATCTACCCCTCAACTAGGTATTCCAAGTTCCACCCCTAATTCTAGGTCTACCCACCTAAATGTTCTTTAAGAATTTAAATATCCTGGTTGTTGTCCATATACATTTGGGTGTGCTTCTTTCTACTAGACTGTGGTACCATATCTTTAAATGTAGTTTTAAATATTCTTTTTAGGGTAGAGAATCAATCAGTGGTTAAGAATGTGTACTGCTATTACTTTTGAATATGAGTTCATTTTCTAGCTCCTACTAGCAGTTCACAATTGTCTACAAATACAGCTATAGGAGATCTTGTCTCATCTTCTGGTATCTGCTCACACTCACACTGACATTCACACTCACAAGCAACCTTCCCAACATGCACATAATTAAAAACAAGGCAAAACTTAAAAGAAAATATTCTTTAAATATTTTGAATATTTAATCACCCAATGTAAATATGACTTTCAAATATTTTTGTTGTTTCTTTTGATGAAAATTGAACTCAGCTTCATGTGAATTAACAGAAATAATGGCATACTTTAAAAATTCATTCTTTGAAAATTGACTCCAAATCATTGTATTTAGTCAATAAATCAATAAAGTCAAAATCAATAAATACATTAATCTTTGAGAATGTAATTCTCTGTGTATAGCCATGACTGCCCTAGAACTGTCTCTGTAGACCAGATTATTTTTAGATTCATAGATCTGCCTGCCTCTGTGTTTTGAGTCATAGGATTAAAGTGTACACCATGACATCCATTAAAAATTTTAAACATTAGGAAACTTATCCTATATTTTCACTGCAATAATAAGAAATATCTACTTCTATAATGAAAAATATTAAATATTCTTTTTTCAGTGAGAGAACTATGCAAATACAGTAAAAACATGAATGTTTTATTCAAGCTAACTTCATGAAACAGTGTACACTTAATTTCCAGGGTCTATTGACTATAATAAATTCATTTATCTTTTTAATAGGCATGAAAATGACTCCTGCAAACTTGCCAATGGGAATATTCCTCTTTTCCCAGATTGTAATGGGAATTCTTGGCAATTCCTCAATACTATTTTATTATGTCATTTTCACATTCAGTGGGAAACATTTAATGCCTAAAGACCTGATCATAGAGCACTTGACTTTATCCAACTGCTTGTCTATCATCTCAAAAGGCATTCCACAGACACTGTCAGATTTTGGATTTAAAAACTTCCTGGATGATATTGGATGCAAAGTGATAATGTATATTTACCGAGTAACAAGGGGGATGTCCCTGTATGCCATGTGCCTACTGAGTTGCTTCCAAGTAATCACAATCAGTCCCAGCAACTCCAGATGGATGATGCTTAAACACAGAGCCACAAAGTACATTGGTTCTTCCTGCTTAGTCAGTTGGCTTGTGCATTTGGTTCTAAACATCATGACACTAGTAAAAGTGACAGTCCCCATTTACAGCAAAAATGTGACAAACACGTATAGTTATGGGTACTGCTCATGGTTTGCTCCAAGCAATCTGGCAACTGCACTGTATATGTTCTTACTCTGCTTCTGTGATGGCCTGTGTCTGAGTCTCATGACCTGCTCAAGTGTCTCTATGGTGAGTATCCTCTACAAACATAAGAGACAAGTCAAGCATATCCATAGTGCTCAACACCTTTTGAAAGTCTTGCCTGAGGACAGAGCTACACAGACTATCCTCATCCTGGTGTGCACATTTATCATCTCTTATACAATCTCTTCTATACGTGTAATCTTTACAACCTACTCCAAAGTTTTAGTGATTTGGCGAGTAAGTATATTTATATTTCTAGAAATATGGTTTCCCATATTTTGTCCCTTTGTTCTCATCAGCAATATCAAGTGTAGTTTCAGACTATTTTTACCCTTCTGTGGAAAGAGGTAGCTTCCTCTAAATATTGACTGAGAAATGGTTGTTTGTCTTATATATTGCCATATTCTTTTATCAATTGCAGAATAAATACTAAGACAACAGTTTGAAAATATCAATCATCTTTTAACTGATTCCTATTGATATGTGTTTTGATTACTAGGTGCTTTATTTTACAGTTTGTTTCTTACAGTATTTATTATCCAATAATGAGCAATTTTTCAAATACATATAATCATCATAATATATGTCATTATGTAATATTACACAAAATATAGGAGAATAGGAGAAAATACATATGGGGACTAGAGCTTATCTATAATCTGTAAACTTAAAAAATGATTTATTGACCTCTCTGTCTCTCTAAGTTTCTATCTCTCTCTCCATCTGACTGTTTCTCTCTCAGATGAACACACACAGACATAAACACAAATATACACACAAACACAGTTATTTTTATACATATTCATATATACATATATGTATGCCTTTATTTTTTATGTGTTTGTGAATTTTTCCTGCATGTTTGTCTGTGTACCACATGTATAAAGTACTTGCAGTGGCCACTAGATGGCATTAAACCATATACCTGCTTGTGTGTCAGCATTGGATGGTGGAATTAAAACCTGCATCCTCTGGAGTAGCAATCAGTACTCTTAACTACCAACCCATCCCTTACAGCATGATATTTGTTTTATCGTTGTTTAAAAATTGTATTTTGTGTATATGTGTATATCTCAGTGGAAGTATAGGCATCGTATATATTACCTGTTGCTCATAGCTGCAAGAAGAGCATGTTGGATTCTCTGTAACTGCAATTACATGGACTCATGAGCTACGTTATATGCTTGCTGGGAACTGAAAGTCAGGCTTACATGTACTTTCATATGAAATCAAGGAACAAAAGGAAATGAGAGTAAAATATAGAATACTGAGAAATGTAGGCTTAGATTTTTCAAAAACTACTTTAGTAAGAAGGATTCTTAAATGCTTCAACCTCCCTTCTAGCCTACTGATCAATGGTTGGAGAAAAAGATGTTTAATCGGACAAGGGGGATGTGGACTTGTTTAGAAGTAGTTCTTTAGGGATTCTAATCTTTGTTAGAGTATAAGCAGTCCAGTCTAAAATATTAAACATGAACCAGTAACAGCAGTCCAGTCCAATTGGCAAACACCAAGCAAGAATCACTAGCAGCAGCTGGATCCAGAAGAAACCAGGAGGATCCTCTGAATTGGCATGAGTCTGCAGAAGTAAGAACCCCATGAAATACCAGAAGAAGTTCTTTGGCATATTTCTCTCTACAAAGTCCCTACAAGATCAGTGAAGACCAGTGAAGTGTTTCAAGGTATATACATGCAAGAGCATTGTCAGTGAAGACCAGCAAAAGATTGCACGGTGACCAATGCAAAAGCATCTCCACATTGTCTGTGGGGTTATATTGAAATTCTTTCTAAACATCACACACCCTCTTAATTGCAGAACATCACATGCCCTCTCGCAAGACAGCTTCCAGAAAAACACCAAGTACCCATTCTCACCAAACATCTTCTCACATGTCTGCTTCAGCAAAGCATCCTTGCTTAAGATAGTTTCCAGAAACACATCACATGACACAATTGAGTTGTTAGAGAAACCAAAAATTTCCACTTCAGAGAGGACAAAAGAACAGGAGAGTAACAAAAGGGGGTTATAGATGAGATAATGAAGGATAACTATGACAAAGTAACAATGCACATAAATGAAGTCATCATAATGTACAATTAATGAATGCTTTAAAATATAAAATAATTAAAAATTGTCACCATCCTCTGTGACATATTTGGTTTATTTTACTAACATAAATTTCTCCATTGACTCTGTTTGTAAAATGTTGATCAAAATATTTCAATTGTGTGTAAATTCTGTTCTTGGAGTATATTTTTATCTTCAGAAAAATATGCCTCTGAGTTCTTCCTTTCTCTGTGGGGTTCTGTAAACTGCCTGCGGCTTATGCTATCTGGGTTCCTGAGTGGATGGCCAGAGCTGTATAGGAGTGAACGGTTGAGAGAAATAATAGAGGCCAAGACATGTTTCTGTTCAAGGCCCTTAGGTTTAATACTTAGAATCTTAGGCTATAGCAGGGCCTTCCATCCACCCTGCCATCCAGTTCCCAGGTGGAGCCACCATCTTCTTCCCCGATGTCTGGGCTGCTCTGCTCGCTCTGGGCAGGCTGACAGCAGTAATCTGGCGGCAGGCAGCAGTAGTTGCATAACAAAAGGAGCCAGCCTAGTGGGAGGTGGCCTGGGAGCCCCACCTCAATGGGGGCAATTCTGAATTCTGGAGGCTACATTTCTCCTGACGAATTTCATTACTAATGTACTTAATTTATAATAACTTTTACTAAAAGAAGAACATTCTTTTTTCGGCAAAGAAGAAATGTGTCAAATACAGTCCTTCAGTCTTCTAGAGTATGCACATTTCAATAACCAGAATACTTATCATTGACCTTCTAAAAAGCTCTATTATCTCCATGGAGATGGTAACATGTAACACATGGAACTTGGTGAAGAGACTTTCAGAATCTGACTTTAGTACCATTTGTGGTGAGAAGTTTGGTTTCTTTAAAAAAACACAGAAATGTTATAAGAATCTTTTCATTTTAATCCCAGGTGTGGGATATTGGGCTGCCTCAGATTGTCCACAGCAGCTGGCAATGATTCAGTATGTGCTTTCTCATTTTTATCCCCATTGCTCTCTCCAGCAATATTAAATATAGTTCCAACATAGTTTTAACCTGCTATGCTAAAATAGCACCTACTCAGTTTGGATGATCTTTTGTCATCCTTCTTTGTATATATAAGTATTTTTCTGCATGTATGTCTGTGCAGCAGAAGTGCCTGCACAGATCAGAAGAAGGCATTGAAGTATTAGGACAGGCATTACAGTTGTTTTTGAGCCACTATTGAACATTGGAAATAAAGCCTGGATCCTCTAGAAAAGCAATCAGTGCTCTGAATAACCAAGCCAGCTCTCCAGGCCCAAAATGTTTTGATTATGTTTAAAATTTTTTCATGTAGGTGTATGTGCCTCAGAGTGTGTTTGCATATACAAACATGTCTGATGCCCACAGAGGCAAGAAGATCACATTGTATCCTCTGGAAAGCTAGTTGTTACATGAAGTTTTTAGCTACGCAGTGTAGTTACTGGGAACTGAACTCATTTTCTGTTGAACATGTGTTTGACCACTGAGCCAGATCTCTAGCTCCAAGTTATTGCTTATTGCTTCTTATATGTAAACATTATAATTCTTCAAATGTCATCACTGATCTGAAAATGTGGTAGAAAATGGATGAACAGAGGTCACCTTAAGAAAATTAGTCAAGCTCAGCAGCTGTGATGTCTTCTCTGTCCCTTCTGCACTTTATCTTCTGGTCCACACCTCTACTTGCAATCCTAGATGCCTGCAGCCATCAGTGTCCACAAGGTGAAATCCATACAACAATTCTCTGTGTGCTAGCCACTCTGGGCTAACCCTGCAGCAGGGAGCTTTGCCCTTCACGCTCTGCACTCCACTCTGCCTGTACCCATGAAGGCTTGCTGCTGCTGAGGACAAACAGAGGCCTGCTCCCATCAGTGATCACCAGCTTTACCTGTATCACCGGGGCCCAGTGTGTACCTGAGACAATGAGCAGCCTAAAGCCATCAGCATTCCATGCATCCCTGGAGGGTACCTGTCACCAGAAAAATGCAGCCCTATCCACAATTTCAGAGGCCTGCTGAGAGAGGGACTACCAGTTCTATCTGTACCTCTAGAGGCCTGTTTCCCCTATCAGGTCTGCCAACACTTGTAAAAAACAATAAAAAACATATCCTCCCACTTCCCCCGCCTGCCCGCAGGAGAGGAATAAGTGGGCTCCAGAGTTCTTCTGCGAGTATCACTTTATTAAATCCATGTGGAGAAAGAGAGAAAGAGCGTGGGAGAGCGTCCCTAGAAATACCTATGTTCACACACACATCAGTGTGACGTAAAGTCGCTTGGATTGGCTTGTTGCCCGTTACCTCAAGATATGCCCCGGGATTGGGCGGTGACAGACGAACGCGTACTAACCGGCGCGGGCGCGCGGACTCCCGCGGTGGGCGGTAACTTACTTGATTGCGTCACGCCTGCGCACTGAGTTTACAACCGTCACTAGGCAGTAGCTCCCGCTCGGGATGCGCAGCGGCTTGGCTTGGGGAGGGAGCCCACGGCTCCTAACAAACACTGGGGACAACCAGGTGACTAAAGGACAGTGTAAGAACAGAGACAACAAAATCCAGGGTAATATGGCACCAGCTATCCTACTACAGCAAGCCCTGGATATCCTGACACACCTGAATCTCAAGAAAATGACCTTAAATCTAGTCTTATGAAGATGATAGAGTCATTTAAAGAGGAAATGAATAAATCCTATAAAGAAATACAGAAAAATGCAATAAAATAGGTAGAGGTAATTAAAGAAGAAACTAATGAATATAAAGAATTATGGGAAAATATGAACACATGGTTGAAAGAAGTAATAAAAATGTTCGATACTTGAAAATAGAAATAGCAGCAACAAAGAAAACACTATCTTGGAGATAGGAAACCCAGAAAAGAGAACAAGAATTACAGCACAAGCATCACCAACAGAATAAAAGAGATGGAGGAGAGAATCTCAGGCATAAAAGATATCATACAAGAAATTAATACAGCAGTCAGAGGAAATGCTTACTATCAAAAATTTCTAACAGAAAACATCTAGAAAATTTGGGACACTATGAGAAGACCAAACCTAAAAATAATAGAAGGAAAAGAAGACTCCCAACTCAAAGTCCCAGAAAATATCTTCAGCAAAATCATTGAAGAAATATTTCCTAACTTAAGGAAGGAGATGCCTATAAATGTATAAGATGTTGATAGAACACCAAATAGAGTAGACCAAAAAAAGAAAATTATCTTGCCACACAATCATCAAAACACTAAATATACAGAACAAATAAATAATGTTAAAAGCCACAAGGGATAGAGACCAAGTGACATATAAAGGCAGACCTATTAGAATTAAACTAGACTTCTCAACAGAGATTTTAAAATCTAGAAGGGCCCGGGCAGCTGTTTTACAGTCTCTAATAGATCACAGAAACTAGCCCAGACTACTCTACTCAGCAAAATTTTCAATCACCGTAGACAAACAGAACAAGATATTTCATGACAAAACCAAGTTTAAATATTATCTTTCCATGAATTCAACCCTCCAGAAGATAATAAAAAAAAATCCAACAACTCAATGGTACTAACTTCACCTAAGAAATCACAAGAAATAGATATTCCAGATCAGCAAAAAACCAAAAGAATAGAATCACACAACACACAAAGACACACACACACACACACACACTCACTCACTACCACAACCATTGTCAAAATAACAGGAATTAACAGTCATTTCTCATTAATATTTCCCACATCAATGGTCCATCATTATGTCTTTCTATTCATCTCTGATTTTGTTAATTTGGATACTGCCTCTCTGCCTTCTAGTTAGTTTGGCTAAGAGTTTGTCTATGTTGTTGATTTTCTCAAAGAACCAGATCTTGGTATCTTGATGTTTGAATTGTTCTCTTTGTTCTAATTTATTGGTTTCAGCACTAATTTTGATTATTTCCTTCAATCTGGTCCACTTGGGTGTGTGACAGCTTCCCATAGCTCAGGCACTAAGGATCAACAATTAATAAATTGGAGTTCATGAAAGTGTAAAGTTTCTGTAAGGCAAAGGACACTGTCAATAGGACAAAATGACAATGTGTAGATTGGGAAAATATTTTCACCAACAACACTACCTCTGACAGAGGGCTAATGTCTAAAATATATAAACAACTCAAGAAGTTAGATTCCAACAACCTAAATAACCCAGTTTAGAAAAATGAAGTACAGAGCTAAATCGAAAATTCTCATCAGAAGCATATCTAATGGCCATTGCACCATTCAGGGAATGTGCAGTGGATATAGGAGGTTAGATTCCCTCTGTGCACTCATTTTTCCTGACCATGAGTCTTCTGGGACATGCCCAGCTGCCATGAGCAGTGTTTGATTCCCATCACTTCCCCAAGACCTATATTGTTCAGTCACCTCTCTACCCACTTTCATCAGACCTGCTGATCTGGAAGCATACAGGGCATACCACACCAGGCCCTGAAGAGGATAGGAACTCCACAGGAAGACCAACGGGGACAGCTAACCTGGACCTTGGGGCTCTCAGAGACTGAGCCACCAACCAAAGTGCATGCATGTAGTGGAGTGGCCCCCAACACATATGTAGCAGATATGAAGCTTGGTCTTCATAAGGGTTCCCTACCAATGACAGCAGGTGCTGTCTCTGACTCTGTTGCCTGCCTTTGGATCCTTTACCCCTAGCTGGGTTGCCTTGTCTGCCCTCAGTGAAAGAGGATCTGCTTAATCCTGACTTGAATTGATGTTTCATGGCAGGTTAGTACCCTGAGGGACCATCCCTTTTCTGGGGCCAAGATGATGTGGAATGGAAAAATGAGGGTGGGAGGGTGGGACTGGGAGGAGAGATGAAAGGAGAATGTGATAGGAATGTAAAGTGAATGAATAAATAAAGAAAAAGAATCATGATGCAATTCCTTACTATGTATAATTAAATGTAAAATAAATGTAATTAAAACCTGTCACCATTGACCTATGACTTATTTGGCTCAATTTACTCTCATGACCATCTCCATGAAGCTAGATGCTAGATACCATGTGCTGCAAAATCTAGTTTCTAGGAAGATTCTTCAAAATGTTTTTTTTTTCTTTCATGCTTGAATTTTTCTTAGTTAATCATTTTTTTACAGTCCTGACTTTATCCCCTTCCTGGTCCACCTTCCGACCGTTTCACATCCCATACTTCCTCCCCACACCTTGTCTCCATGAGGATGCCCTGCTCCCCACTCCCAATCTCCATCCCACCAGACCTCCCCATTCTGTGGGGCCTCCAGTCTCTTGAAGGTTATTTAGGTGCATCTTCTCTGACTGAGAACAGACCTGGCAGTTTTCTACTGTATATGGGTTGGGGGCCTCATATCAGCTGGTGTATGCTGCCTGGTTGGTGGCTCAGTGTCTGAGAGATCTCAGGGGTCCAGGTTAGTTGAGACTGCATGTCTTCTTATAGGGTCACCCTTCTCCTCAGATTCTTCCAGCTTTCCCCTAATTCAACCATAGGGGTGAGCAGCTTCTGTCTATTGGTTGGTTGTAAATATCTGCATCTGATTCAGCTGCTTGTTGGGTCTTTCAGAGGGCAGTCATGATAGATCCCTTTTTGTGAGCACACCATAGCATCAGTAATAGTATCATGCCTTGGGACCTCTCCTTGAGCTGGATCCCAATTTGTGCCTGTCACTGGAAACCCTTTTCCCTCAGGCTCTTCTTCATTTTTGTCTCTGTAGTTCTTTTAGACAGGAACAATTCTGGTTCAGAGGTTTTGACTGTGGGATGGCAACCCCATCACTCCACTTGATGCCCTATCTTTCTACAGGAGATAGACTCTACAAGTTCCCTCTCCCAATTGTACAACATTTCATCTAAGGTCCCTCCCTTTGAGTTCTGAGAATCTTTTACCTCCCAGGTCTCTGGTACATTCTAGAGCACCCCCCCCCCATCTCCTACCTCCCAGGGTTGCCTATTGTCATTCTTTCTGCTGACTCTCAGGACTTCAGTCCTGTTCCCCCACACCTCCAGTACCAGATCATGATCACTTCCACTTCCTCTCCCCTTTTCCACTCAGGTCCTCTCCCCCTCAGGTCTGGTGATTCCTTTTCTGTCCCTCCCAATTGGGATTGAGGCTTCCTCACTTGGGCCATTCAGCTTGTTAATCTTCTTGAGTTCTGTGAAGTGTATCCTGGGTATTCATACCTTTTTTGCTAATATCCACTTATTAGTGAGTACACACCATGCATGTAATTTTGGGTCTGAATTACCTGACTCAGGATGATATTTTCTAGTTCCATCCATTTGCCTGCAAAACTCAGGATGTTCTAATTCTTATTAGCCAAGTAGTATTCCATTGTGTAAATGAACCACGTTTTGTGTATCCATTCTTCTGTTGTGGGACATCTGAGTTGTTTCAAGCTTTTGGCTATCACAAATAAGGCTGCTATGAACATAGTGGAACACATGCTCTTGTGGCATGGTGGGTCATCTTTTGGGTATATTCCCAAGAGTTGTATTGGTGGGTCTTCAGACAGATCTATTTACAGTTTTCTGAGGAACCTCCAGATTGATTGCCAGAGTGGTTATATCAGTTAGCAATCCCACTAGCAATGGAGGAGTGTTCCTCTTTCTCCACATCCTCCTCAACATGTGTTGTCACCTGAGGTTGTGATCTTAGCCATTCTGATTGGTGTAAGGTGGGATCTCAGGGTTGTTTTGATCACTAAGAACTTTGAACATTTCTTTTTTTAAAAAAAATTATTGTATCAATTTTTTTTCTTTATTAGATATTTTCTTCATTTACATTTCAAGTGTTATCCAGAAAGTTCCCCAGACCCTCCCCATCCCCGCCCTGCTCCCCTACCCACCCCCTCCCACATAATGGCCCTGGTGTTCCCCTGTACTGGGGCATATAAAGTCTGCATGACCAAGGGGCCTCTCTTCCCAATGATGGCCAACTAGGCCATCTTCTTCCATATGTGCAGCTAGAGACATGAGCACAGGGGGAACTAGTTAGTTCATGTTATTCTTCCACCTATAGGGTTGAAGACCCCTTCAGCTCCTTGGGTACTTTCTCTAGCTCTTTCCTTGGGAGTCCTGTGTTCCAACTAATAGCTGACTGTGAGCATCCACTTCCGTGTTTGCCAGGCACTGGTATAGCCTCCCATGAGACAGCTATATCAGGGCCCTTTCAGCATTATCTTGCTGGCATATGCAATAGTGTTTATTTTTGGTGGCTGACTATGGGAAGGATCCCTGGCAGCCGCAGTCACTGGTTGGTCCATCCTTTTGATTCAGCTTCACACATGATCTCTGTAACTCCTTCAATTTGTGCTTTGTTCTTAATTCTAGGAAGGGGCGAAGAGACCACATTTTGAACTTCATTCTTCTTGAGTTTCATGTGTTTAGTAAATTGTATCTTGGGTAGTCTAGGCTTCTAGGCTAATATCCACATATCAGTGAGTACATGTTATGTGAGTTCTTTTGTGATTGGGTTACCTCACTCAGGGTGACACCCTCCAGATCCATCCATTTGCCTAGGAATTTCATATATTCATTGTTTCTAATAGCTGAGTAGTACTCCATTGTGTAAATGTACCAAATTTTTTGTATCCATTCCTCTGTTGAGGGACATCTGGGTTCTTNATCTCAGGGTTGTTTTGATTTGCATTTCCCTGATGATTAAGGATGTTGAACATTTTTTCAGGTGCTTCTCAGCCATTCGGTATTCCTCAGTTGAGAATTCTTTGTTTAACTCTGTGCCCCACTTTTAAATGGGGATATTTGATTTTCTGGTGTCCACCTTCTTGAGTTCTTTATATATATTGGATATCAGTCCCCTATCAGATCAAAGGGGGCACCAACAGATTGGGAAAGAATCTTTACCAATCCTGAACATTTCTTTAAATGCTTCTCAGCCATCAGAGATTCCTCTGCTGTGAATTCTCTGCTTAGTTATATTCCCCATTTTTTTTCATTTTTATTAGATATTTTCTTTCTTTACATTTCAAATGCTATCCCAAAAGTTCCCTATACCCTGCACCAACCCTACTCCCCTACCCACCACTCCCACTTCTTGGCCCTGGCATTCCCCTGTACTGGGGCATATAAAATTTGTAAGACCAAGGGCCTCTCTTCCCAATGATGGCCAACTAGGCCATCTTCTGCTACATATGTAGCTAGAGACATGAGCTCTGGGGATACTGGTTATTTCCTATTGTTGTTCCACCTATAAGGTAGGAGACCCCTTCAGCTCCTTGGGTACTTTCTCTAGCTCCTACATTGGGGGCTCTGTGTTTCATCCTATAGATGACTGTAAGCATCTACTTCTGTATTTGCCAGGCACTGGCATAGCCTCACTCGAGAAAGCTATATCAGGGTCCTTTCAGCAAAATCTTGCTGGCATATGCAATAGTGTCTGCCTTTGTTGGCTGATTATGGGATGGTTCTCTGGGTGGGGTAGTCTCTGGATGGTCCATCCTTTTGTCTTAGCTCCAAACTTTGTCTCCATAGTTCCTTCCATGGGTGTTTTGTTCCCTGTTCTTAGGAGGATTGAAGTATCCACATGCTGGTATTCCTTCTTGATTTTCTTGTGTTTTGTAAATTTTATCTTGGGTATTCTAAGTTTCTGGGCTAATATCCACTTATCAGTGAGTACATTTTATGTGAGTTCTTTTGTGATTGGGTTCCCTCACTCAGGATGATACACTCTAGATCCATCCATTTGCCTAGGAATTTCATAAATTCATTGTTTTTAATAGCTGAGTAGTACTCCATTGTGTAAATGTACCACATTTTCTGTATCCATTCCTCGGTTGAGGGACATCTGGGTTCTTTCCAGCTTCTGGCTATTATAAATAAGGCTGCTATGAATATAGTAGAGCATGTGTCTTTATTACCAGTTGGAATATCTTCTGGGTATATGCCCAGGAGAGGTATTGTTAGATCCTCCGGTAGTACTATGTCCAATTTTCTGAGGAACCACCCGACTGATTTCCAGAGTGGTTGTACAGGCTTGCAATCCCACTAACAATGGAGGAGTGTTCCTCTTTCTCTACATCCTCGCCAGCATCTGCTGTCACCTGAATTTTTTATCTTAGCCATTCTGACTGGAATGAGGTAGAATCTCAAGGTTGTTTTGATTTGCATTTCTCTGATGATTAAGGATGTTGAACATTTTTCCAGGTGCTTCTCAGCCATTCGGTATTCCTCACTTGAGGATTCTTTGTTTAGCTCTCTTTCCCATTTTTTAATGGGGTTATTTTAATTTCTGGAGTCCAGCTTCTTGAGCTCTTTGTATATGTTGGATATTAGTCCCCTATCAGATTTAGGATTGGTAAAAATCCTTTCTCAATCTGTTGGTGGCCTTTTGTATTATTGACAGTATCTTTTGCCTTACAGAAACTGCAATTTCATGAGGTCTCATTTGTCAATTCTTGATCTTACAGCACAAGCCATTGCTGTTCTGTTTAGGAATTTTTCCTCAGTGCTCATATCTTTGAGGGTTTTCCCCACTTTCTCCTCTATAAATTTCAGTGTCTCTGGTTTTATGTGATATTCCCCAGTTTTGACTGAGTTTTTAAATATATTTTGTATATTAGCCATCTATCAGATGTGGAGTTAGTGAATTTTTTTCCCAATCTGTAGGTTGCTGATTTGTCCTATTGACTATGTCCTTTGCTTTACTTAGAAGCTTTCCAGTTTCATGAGGTCCCATTTATCAATTCTTGATCTTAGATCATGAGCCATTGGAGTTCTCTTTAGAAAATTACCTCTTGTGCCAATATATTCAAGGCTCTTTCCCCTTTCTCTTCTACTACATACAGTGTATATGTTTTTATGTTGAGGTCCTTCATTCACTTGGACTTGCACTTTATGTGAGGTGACAAATGTGTATCTATTTTCACTTTTCTACCTATAGACTGCCAGTTAGACCAGCACCATTTATTGAAGATGCTTTGGTTTTTCCATTGTATATTTTTGGCTTCATTGTCAAGATCAAGTGTCCGTAAGTGTCTGGTTTTATGCCCCGGTCTTCAATTCTATTCCATTGATTAACAGGTCTGTCTCTGTACCAATACCATGCAGTTTTTATCATCATTGCTCTGTAGTATAGCTTGAGGTCAGGGATAGTGATTCTCCCAGCAGTTCTTTTATGGTTAAGAATTGTTTTTGCTATTCTGTGTTTTGCTTTTCCAGTTGAATTTGAGAATTGTTCTTTCCATGTCTTTGAAGAATTGTGTTGGGATTTTGATGGGGATTGTGTTGAAACTGTAGATTACTTTTGGTAGGATGTCCATTTTTACTATGTTATTTCTGCCAATCTATGAGCATTGGAGATGTCTCCATTTTCTGAGATCTTTGGTTTCTTTTTTGAGAGACTTGAAGCTGTCATATAGATCTTTCACTTGTTTGGTTAGAGTTACCTGTGGGGCATTGGGCTATGCACAGAGAGGTTAGTCTCCAGTTGAGCTGAGGTCTGAACCCTGAAGTCATAATTCACCTTCATGACACGGTAGGTGTTCCGTCATGCTCCTGGAACTCTGGCCCCTGCCTAAGTTACCACCCTCCACAGCCCCCACAAGAGAAGCATGGCTAAAAGTCACATAGGCAATGGCCCAAGCTTCTGTTCTTTAGGCTAAATGCCTCCCCAGTTACCTAGCAACAGAAAAGACCATAAAAAGGGCTGTTCAGCCCCTGCTTGCTCTCTTGCTCTCTTACTTTTCACTGCTCTCCTCTTACCTCTTACTGCTCACTCTCACCCTCTCCCCCCTCTCTTTGTCTTCTCTTCCCCTCTCCTCTCTCTTACTCTGTCTTTCTCCCTAGCTTCTCTCTCCCCTCTCTCTCTCTCTCTCTCTCTCTCTCTCTCTCACTCTCTCTCTCTCCCTATCATAAAGCTCTAAAACCATAGAATGTCTCTGCTCATCAAGGCCCACTGCTCTTGGAGGATGGGACAGGCTTTCTCCTAATGAGTCATTTCTAATCTCCCTTTGGAAGGCCTTCCTGTGCTCCAGTCAAGATCTGCTGCCCTCACTCTCACAGGTGTTGGGAACCTCTCTTCCCTCATCCCGTTTTCATATAACCCTTGTGGCTTTAGCAAAGTAGCTCCAGGGACTCCCAGGTAGGACTGCCCCTTGGCCACCCCCTGAAGAGTGGGTCAGAGGCTCGAATGCCCACCCAGGGCTGAGTGGAAAGTGTATGGAAGCTCTCCCATGCCTGACAGACCAGAGAATAAGTAAAACTCTGGCGGGGTGTGGGTTTTCCTCTTTCCCCTCTTCCCTTGGGCCCCCCTTTTTAGTTCCCGACAGTTACACTAAGACATTTTATACTATTTGTGGCTATTGTGAAGGATGTTGTTTCCCTAATTTTTCTCAGCCTATTTATCATTTGTATAAAGGAAGGTTACTGATTTATTTAAGTTAGTTTTATATCCAGCTACTTCGCTGAAGCTGCTTATCAGCTGTAGTTCTCTGGAAGAAATTTTGGGGTTGCTTATGTATATTATATGCTCTGCAAATAGTGACACCTTTACTACTTCTTGCTAGTTTGTATCTCTTTGATCTCATTTTGTTGTCTTATTGCTCTAGCTAGAACTTTGAGTACTATATTGAATAGGTATGGGGAGAGTGGGCATCCTTGTCTTGTCCTTGATTTTAATGGGATTGCTTTAAGTACCTCTCTATTTAGTTTGACAGTAGCTCTTGGTTTGCAGTAAATTGCTTTTATTATGTTTAGGTATGGGTCTTGAATTCCTGATCTCTCCAATACTTTTTACTTGAAGGGATGTTCTATTTTGTCAAATGCTTTTTCTGCATCTAAGGAGATGATCATATGATTTTTTTCTTTGAGTTTGTTTATATAGTGGTCTACATTAATACATCTCTGGGATGAAGCCTACTTGATTGTGGCAAGTGGTAGTTTGGTGAGTTCGTGGATTCAGTTTATGAGAATTTTGTTAGGTATATTTGCATTAATATTCATAAGCAAAAATTTCCTGAATTTTTCTTTTTTTGTGGCTATCACACTGACCTAAGTACAGAAAACCAGTGACTTTATACTACTCAGTCAAAATTGAATATCTATCTATCTATCTATCTATCTATCTATCTATCTATCTATCTATATCTTACTCGAATACTTAGGTAGTGCCATGAGAAATGGGATGAAAATATTGTAAGAGCTAGATGCCAGGGATGATCACAAGAAAACAGTATTTACTGGCTATGACAGTACAAATAAATACATAAACTCACAGCAGCTGTGGTTACCTACATAAGAACTGTACAAGGACTGGCTAGTCCATAGTCTAACTTGACTGGACAGTTCATTAGACCTAGCCATTACTGTGGTGCTATTGATAGTTAATGTTTTGGGGAAAGTAGAGTCAGTTTTCCTTTAGAGTATGAGCACTAGCTGCTGATCCAAGCTCCAGTAGTGACCTCACACACCTATAAGTATATACACAGCAGAAATTGGATTCAGTTGATTATAAAAATAGAGGATATGAAGCTCCAAGGAGTTCTAAATGTGAGGATGGATGTAGAGGACAGTTAAATGGATGAACATAATCAAACTGCATTAAATGCATACATGAAATTCCAAAAGAATTAATAAAATCATTGTAATTTAAAAATACTCCAATAAGCCGGGCGTGGTGGCGTACGCCTTTAATCCCAGCACTTGGGAGGCAGAGGCAGGCGGATTTCTGAGTTCGAGGCCAGCCTGGTCTACAAAGTGAGTTCCAGGACAGCCAGGGCTATAAAGAGAAACCCTGTCTCGAAAAACCAAAAAAAAAAAAAAAAAAAAAAAAAAAAAAAAAAAAAAAAAAAAAAAAAAAAAAAAAAAACCCAAAAAACAAAACAACAACAACAACAAAAATACTCCAATAACCATCATTCTTTCTTTAAGTCTTACAGGCAAAGGTATGCATGTTTACACCACAATCCACATACAAGGAAGTTTAAAGCAAAACAACTCTAAATGTGTGGCTACACATTAATCATCCATATGATTTACTTTTTGAATGAACTGGAGCAAACTCTTGTTTAAAAAGAATGAATGACAATTGCATAGTAACATCAATCAATCTTTTTAGAAATGTGGCTTGAAGAAAGGAAGACAAAGACTATGGACTGTATCTCCTTTATGTCTATTCAGTTGTTCTTCAAAGATTATAAAAATCTCCAAAGATATCTGGGCATTGGTGCTCAACTCGTTCTCTATCTATCAATTAAATTTTCTTAGGATTGGCCCTTTGTGGCGTCTGCATCCCTCCTCTTGACACTGTCAGCTCACACAGATGTTTTCTTTCTAATTATTCCTAATTGCTTCATTGCATTCGCTCCTGTGATTTGCACACATTTGCACTGACACATAATTGGTGGAAAGTTTTCTCAGTCCCTTATGTAGATAGTGTTGTGGATCTAGATTTGAGTTGAAAATCACACCTGAAGTAGAAAAGGGGCCTGGGAGTAATAAAGTTATGAATCAGAGCCCAGAGTCTCAGCTTAACACAGGAAAGACTCAACCTTTCAGTTCAAAACTTTCTCCTGTGGCATCACACAGCAGTCCAGTGAGTATTACTTTCATGTCAAGAGATGGATAATTATAAACTTAAGACTTATGTGAACACAGAGTTGTGACTATGTTGCTGTGAGTGGAATTGAGAGTTGAAAATTTTTTAACAGTAATTGGAGGTTGTTTACTGCTATGTGCAGAATTGATTGTATCCACCCCTTCTTATGAAAGTCTAACTAATCCCACAATATCCTAAAGGTTATCCTTGATACTTTCCCCCTTACAGTGCAATCCTCTTCATTTCTTCTTTTGTGCATTTTTTCATTCACTCCTTTCTCCAAGAATTTTTATTCTACCATTAATGAAAATTTATTAAATTTCCATGCCTCACCAAAAAGCAATTTGCAATGTATAGATGATAGGAAGAGAAAACATCAGTTTTCTTCAATGGAGTGACATACTTGAGGTCAGGCTCATACTCAGAAGTTGTTGGCCAACTCTTTTTTAGACATTATGATGTTTTAGTGACTTTTTTTCCTCTTGCTTTTGTCTTTCTTTTGTGATTTTCTTACAAGAGGGAAAGAAACTAAAGATCAGCATGTTTGGAGACATGGAAAGAGATCAGAGAGGAGTTGGGGGATGTGAAGAATATAATAAATATATACTGTATTAAAATCTCAAAGAATAGACATATTTTCACTAAACAAAAATATGATGAAATGTGGATATTTATATACATTATTAAATGTGTTAAATAATCCAAAGCATTCTATAAAAAAGATTTTCATACAATTAAATGGAATTAGTACAATTATTGGAAAATAAAGTGTGTGACAAATGGAAAACATACAGCAAGTGTATATTAACTTTTCCCCTTGTAACTATGCCTGAGATTTGATGTAAAAAAAATTGTGATGAAAAGTTTCTTTGCCTAGTTGAGAAAGCTTTAGACACAATAAGAATTAAATTGTTTATGTTCATGATTATAAGAAGTGGGCAATATTGTTTTTCTTCACACAATTGCAATTTATCTGAACCATAAAGGAATCTATGAGATTATAGTATAGTGTTGAAGGCTGACGATTGGGCTAATTTGATTCTATTATGCTTTGAGTCTGTGGACTGTGTTAGGACATGAGCCCAGGATTCTAAATGGAAGATGAAAGAGGATTATAGTTATGTTCAGAGTGTAAGAAATAGCTTTGTCTTCTTTTCTGTCCAGCAATGGAACCCTCTATGTTTTCCTGTCAGCAAATAATATTGGAGGGGATCGTACAGGCTTAGAGCTAGATATGCCCTGGGATTGAGTCAGGAGCACTATAGATGCAGTATTTTAGCAGAGTGGTCTTGGATTTTTGGCTTGTAGAGATGTTTCCTCTCTGTGAGTCAATTCTGCTTCTGTCCTGGCATTAGGATTCAGTCTGCCTGTGGTTTACGAAGGTGAACACTCATGAAGTTTATTGTGATTCTCTATTTTTTTGAATTGATATCATTCCTGCTATTTTAGGTAAAAATCGAGTTCCATTTCTTGTCTGCAGTTTTATTAGCTTTTTCCATTTTGTTGAAAACTTTAATGCAGGACCTTCTCTCTGACAAGGCTATTCATGTGTCTGATTTTTGCAGTGGTCCCCAAAGTTCTTCTTCTTCCAGTTTTTTGTCAGTAGGAGGAGTATTTTTATCATCACTTTATTAATTATTATTATTAGTAGTATAGTATTTTCTTTAGTACAGGGATTGAACCAAGGACCTTGCATGTGCCAAGAATTACCACTGAGCTGTAATCTCAGTCCTCATTTTACCTTTTGATCTTCTCAGCCTTCTTTGTACTCCCTATATGGCCTGGTTGTGTCTGAGCTTGTGATGCTCTTGATTCTACTTCCAGAGTTGCTGGGGTTGCAGCCCTGCATGCACCACCTGCCCTGGGACTGAGTAAGGAGCACTGCATGTGGAGCATAGTAGCCCACTGCACCTGGAGTGGCTGTGTCCAACGGTATCGTGAGTCCACTTTCCTACTAGGCAGCAGGACATTTAGAATTTCCTAATAAATAATCATAGAAAACCCTTAAATAGGAACTAATTAGGTTTTCCCATGTAAGCATGAAAGTACCTATTTGGCCAATACTGTAAATGAAACAGAATTTGTGAACAATATCAAAGTATAACAGCTTCATGGAGGAAGAACTTTCTGGAAGGCCTTAGTTTTTACTATATTCTGCAGATGGTTTGGTGTAACAGATTCCTAAGCTGTACCAAAAATAATTTTAAGTGAAACCTTTCAAATAATCATATTTTTATTGTCTTTTTGGCCTCCATACGAATTCAAGAAGTATGGGTTAATTTTTGTGGCCACCATATTATCCAGAAAAACTATTCTAAGAAGTTTGACTCCATTCTCTGTTACTTCATCCATAATGCTTCCTTCCACAATATCCTGTCTACATTCACAATCCTTCTGCGCCTTTCAAAATCTTTTTTCTCCCAACTTATGTTGTTTTCCTTTTCAGTACATCTCTATCCTTCATGTGCTAATTTACATTTGAGGTCAGTCAATACTGAGCCTCACTTTTCCATCAGGATACCCACTTTGGATTGAGAATGTGCAAAGTGATGCTAAAAACTCCTGTAACAATTAATATTATAAATATATGCAATAAATTACTAAACCAGCTGACTTTCTTTATCCAGTATAAGACCTTTTTTTTCCTTAATAGAACCAATAAACTGTCATCAAAATTTGAACAGTTGAGTCCATATAAATATTCAATGGCTAAGAAATACCTAATAAAAGCTGACTGATTACAGCAAAAATTAGGTTTTACCAGATGGGTACAATTACCCAGAATAGGTACAATTCTTTGTGTTGAGCAAGTGAAACTTGTATATAAAAATGCTCCTTGTCCCTTTAAAGAGGGAAACAGGAACACCAAAAGAGTCAACTGCCATGGATCCTTGGGGCTCTCAGAGTCTGAACCACCAACCAAAGAATGCCCCCAGGCTGGACTGAGGCCTCCCTGCTCATGTGGCCTTCTCATGGGTCCCAAACAATTGGAGTTGGGGCTATCCCAAAAGTTGTTGCCTGTCTTTGAGATATGTTCTACTAGCTGGGCTGCCTTGTCTGGCTTCAGTGGGAGAGAAAACACCTGGCCTGGAAGAGACTTGAAGTGCCAGGGTAGGGGGGACACCTGGGGCAGGGTCCCCACCTGCTCAGAGGAGAAAGAGAAGGGGACCTGGGAAGAAGTGAGAAGTTGACGGAGAGGGACAGTGAGTGGGATGTAAAGTGAATTAGTAAAAAAAAACAAAAACCAAACAAAAACAAACAAACAAACAAAAAACATTAATTAAAAGTCATCGATAAAATAGTTTAAAAATTCTCTAAATGATTTTTTGTTGTTGTTTTGTTTTTCGAGACATGATTTTTCTGTATAGCCCTGGCTGTCCTGGAACTCATTCATACAGACTGGCCTCGAACAGAAATCCGACTGCCTCTGCCTCCCAAGTGCTGAGATTATGTCTCAAGGATTTTAAGATGTAATTTTAGGTAGTGCTCATGGACTATTTTCAAAAAAAAAAATCTTAAAAGGGAATATTTGGGGAAATTATCTGTAGATCCTGTGTAACATGTTAATGCAAGCTGCCAACTATTATCCATGTGGAACAAATATTATTTATTTAATACATTTTATTTACTGGCACAATAATCGTTGTAGGCTCTTTACCAGTAAGTTGTTTAAATGTTCCTAGACTATATTTTGGGCTTGTTTTATTATTTTTTTCTCATGAAGGGACCATTGATAGTGAGCTATTCCTGATATGAGGGAAAAACCAAAAACATTTTAACAAAAATCACACTATCTAACTAACTAAGGAGCAGCTAACTAGAAACAATCTATCTAACAACTAACTAACTAGTTCTAGTGCAGCCAAGCTAGCTGATGCTGTAGCAGTGGTGGTGGAGCCCCACGTGACATCCCCTGGAACTCAGGTGTTGCTGCTCTCAGGTGACAGGCCCTGGGCAGAAAGTGCTGACAGGCAGGACTTATAGCCAGAGAGCTCTGGGTTCCAGTCAGACTATGTGGGAGGACAAACTTACATGGCTGGCCTGGGAAACTAGTGGCTGTGGAGTCCATTTCTGCCCTTTCTGCCAAAATGTATTTAGCAAAAAATTCCTATCTCTAGCTCTCTGTTTCTATCTCACTCTTCTTTTCTCTTTTCTTTTCTTTCCTTTTTTCCTCTTTTCCTTCTTCCTTCCTTCCTTCCTTCCTTCCTTCCTTCCTTTCTTTCTTTCTTTCTTTCTTTCTTTCTTTCTTTCTTTCTTTCTTTCTTTCTTTCTTTCTTTCTTTCTTTCTTTCTTTCTTCCTGATCTTTTCATGGGCTTTTTTATATTACATCCTATGCATATAAAGCTGCAGAGCTGTCATTCTGAATATTTTATTTATTTATTTATTTATTTATTTGGATCTTAACGTTTCAAGTGGTATACAAAATGCTCTATTTCTGAGGATTGAGAACAATCCATATGAATTCTTACTCTCACTAAAAGTCCCAACCCTTTCAGTGAGAGTACTAGGTTTCCCTAACCCCTAACAACTCTATAACAATTATTATTATAAATGTATGCAGTAAATTAGGTCTCTGGCACATCCTCAAGATGCTCCCAACTCCCCACCCTGGACAACTGCAGATTCCCATTCATTCTCATGGCCATCTGGCCATCTCCCCTGTCTCTCCCCACACCTGATCCTGAACCACCATTACCCTCCCCATCCCCTCTTCCTGTCAATTTCTTCATCCATCTCTTCCTACAACTATTTTATTCCCCCTTCTAAGTGAAAGTCAAGCATTCTCACTTGGTCCTTCCTTAGCTTCTTTGAGTCTGTGGAGTATAGCATGGGCATCCTGTACGTTATGGCTAATATCCACTTATAAGTGAGTACATACCTTGCATATTCTTTTTGGACTAGGTTACCCCACTCAGGATAATATTCTCAAGTTCTATCCATTTGTCTTCAAAATTCATGATGTTCCTGTTTTAATAGCAGAATAGTACTCAATTGAGTAGATAAACAACATTATCTTTATCCGTTTCTCAGTTGAGGGACATCTAGGTTGTTTTCAGGTTCTGGCAATTACAAATTAAGCTGCTTTGAACACAGTTAAGCAAGTGTGAGCAAGATATAGCAGGACATATTTTGGGTATATGTCCAGGAATAGTATACCGTGTCTTGAGGTAGAATTACTCTCAGTTTATTGAGAAACCACAAGATTGATTTCCAAAGTGATTGTAAAAGTTCACACTCCCACCAGCAATGGAGGAGGTTCCCCTTCTTCCACATCCTTGCCAGCATGTGCTATCACTTGAGTTTTTGATCTTAGCCATTGTAGTAGGTATAAGGTGGAATTTTAGAGTTGTTTTGATTTTAATTTCCCTGATGACTAAGGATTTTGAACATTTTAAAAGTGTTTCTTGGCCAATCAAGATTCCTTTGTTGAGAATTCTCTGCTTAGCTCTATACCCCCTTTTTTTTTCAACTTTTATTAGATATTTTCTTCATTTACATTTCAAGTGTTATCCAGAAAGTTCCCTATATCCTCCCCCCTCCCCGGCCCTGCTCCCCTATCCACCCGCTCCCACCCCTTGGCCCCGGGGTTCCCCTGTATTGGGGCATATAAAGTCTGCATAACCAAGGGGCCTCTCTTCCCACTGATGGCCAACTAGGCCATCCTCTTCTATATATGCAGCTAGAGACACGAGCCCAGGGGGTACTAGTTAGTTCATGGTTATTCTTCCACCTATAGGGTTGAAGACCCCTTCAGCTCCTTGGGTNGTGGCCCTTTTGTCCTGTTGACAATATCTTTTGTCTTACAGAAGCTTTGCAACTTTATGAGGTCCCATTTGTCAATTCTTGATCTTACAGCACAAGCCTTTGCTGTTTTGTTCAGGAATTTTTCCCCAGTGCCCATATCATCGAGGCATTTCCCCACTTTCTCCTCTATAAGTTTCAGTGTCTCTGGTTTTATGTAGAGATCCTTCAACCACTTAGACTTGACCTTCGTACAAGTAGATAAGAATGGATCGATTCCCAGTCTTCTACATGATAGCTGCCAGTTGTGCCAGCACCGTTTGTTGAAAAGGCTGTCTTTTTTCCACTGGATAGTTTTAGCTCCCTTGTCAAAGATCAGGTGACCATAGGTGTGTGGATTCATTTCTGGGTCTTCGATCCTATTCCATTGATCTACCTGTCTGTTGCTGTACCAGTACCATGCAGTTTTTGTTACGATTGCTCTGTAGTACAGCTTGAGGTCAGACATGGTGATTCCACCAGAGGTTCTTTTATTGTTGGGAAGAGTTTTCGCTAGTCTAGGTTTTTTGTTATTCCAGATGAACTTGCTAATTGTGTGGGTTGTTGGCATACAACATATTGTCTTCTTTATAAATTTTGGATAATACCCCTCTGTCTGATGCAGGGTTGATGAAGATCCTTTCCAAATCTGTAGACTGCAGTTTTGTCCCAATGACAGTGTCCCTTGTTTATGGAAGCTTTTCAGTTTCATAAGGTTCCATTTATCAATTGCTGATCTTAGAGCTTAGATCTTTGGTTTCTCTGTTCAAGAAATTTTCTCCTGTACCAATGAGTTTAAGGCTATTTCCCACTTTTTCTTCTTTTAGTTTTGGTTTTACATTAAGGTCCTTGATTCTCTTAGACTTGAGTTTTGTGCAGGGTGATAGATATGACTCTATTTGCATTCTTCTATGTGCAGAAATCCAGTTAGGCCAGTACCATGTTCTAAAGATGCTTTCTTCTTTCCATTGTATGGTTTTGCCCTCTTTGCAAAAATCAAGTATCCATAAGTGTGTGAATTTGTTTCAGTATCTTCGGTTGGATTTCATTTATCAATTTTTCTGTTGCTATACCAATAACATGCAGTTTTTGCTATTATTGCTCTGTAGTACATCTTGAGTTCAGGGTTGGTGATACATCCAGAAGTGACTTACTGTTTAGGATTGTTTAATTATCCTCTGTTTACTGGTTTTGTTGTTGTTTGTTTGTTTTTGCTTATGAAGTTGAGAACTGTTCATTTAATGTCTAAAATGAATTGTGTTGAAATTTTGATGAGAATTGCATTGAATCTGTAAGTTGCTTTGGGTAAGATGGCCACTTTCACTATGTTAGTCTACCTTTCCATGGACTTAGGAGATCTTTCCATATTCTTATATCTTCCTCAATTTTTTCATCAGAGTTGAAGTTCTTGTCCTGTATGTCTTTCACTTGTGTGCTTAGAGTTGCGGCTATTGTAAAAAGCGTTGCTTCCCTAGTTTCTTTCTCAGAACATTTATTGTTTGTATAAAGGAGTGCTACTATTTTTTTTTTAGTTAGTTTTGTATCCAGCCACTTTTCTGGACATTTTTACCAGCTGTAGGTAAAATTTCTGATAGAATTTTTGAGGATGACTATGTATACTATCATTTCATTTGTTAATAATGTTACTTTAACTCCTTCCTTTCAAATATATATCTCCTTAATCTCCTTTAGTTGTCTTATTGCTCTAGGTAGAAATTCAAGTAGTATATTGATTAGATAGGGAGAGAGTGGGTAGCAGTGTTTTGTTCCTGATTTTAATTTTTATTAAATTTTTCTCCATTTATTTTGATGACAGTTATTGGCTTGTTGTATATTGCTTTTATTATGTTTAGGTATGCACCATGTATCCATAATATCTAAGATTTTAACAAGAGTAGATGTTGGAGTAGTAGGGCATTCTTAAAATTTTAATCTGACAAAAATCCTTACTAGAATTATTTTATTAAAAAATACAATCATTGATGTTTGTATACCCATAACTTAAAAAGAGAGAAAATGTTTTCTTCCTGTAGGTCTCTGATGTTTTCCCAGAAGACATAAAGTAAGAAGTTTAAAAGTAACTTTGGGTCACCCAGCTAGAAAACATTAGCCATATTCCACACAGTGTCATCAGATACCAAGTGTCTATCTGAACGTGGAGCCTCCCCCATGCAGAGTTACTATAATGACATGCTGGTGCACATTATAATGTTAGTCTCATTGGAACGTGAAGAAATCATATGTAATGTTAGCAAGATGGATCTAACAGTCAGTTAAAGATACAGAGTGAGTAATTATACTCCAAGGGGTAGAGCTGAAATTGTATCAATGTTTACACAACTATGAATTTGAGAATACAGCAACAAATTCTAAAAGAGAAAGTAAAAGGATGGAAAGAGAAGGCTCCAGAGAAAGGCTATGAAAACTAGAATGTGTCATGTTAACATGTTTGAAAAAGGAAGGCTGATCCAAATCCATCTCCCTAAGATGGAACATCTCTGCCCTGAGCTAGTAGGTGTTATTCCTTGACAGGATTTTAAAGCATTCCTCTATATCTTCTAGTTCTTAACCTTTTTTGTGTTTGTTCTTATATGACATGTCCCCTGAACTTGAAGAGAAGGATGTCTATGGCTGAGAACTTAAAAATCACTCATTTTCAGTGCTTGTCTAGTTCTGAGTTTGCATTAACCAGTGCCTACTACAAAAGAAGCTTCTCCGACCAAAGTTGAGTGTAGCACAACTCTATGAATAGAAATATACGTATTTAAAAGACTAGTTGGTCAAATTAACTTTTAGCAAGACAGTTAAAGAAGGTTATCCTATAGGGCCTATGATGTCTCAAGCCTTGGGGATTTGACCAGATTTACAGGACCAGGCATGAATTCCTTCTTGAAACACAGAGCACAGATTCAATTAGAAATCATATGGTTAGTTTAGTAATAGCCATGCTAACACTGTACCACTAGGCACATCTTGTTTAAGTAGGTCATTATTATAGTTTTCAGGGTCTGATGCTGAATAAGACCATCTTAATTAGGCGTTTATTGATGTAAAGAGACACCATGACCGTGTCAACTTTTATAAAGGAAAACCTTTAATTGGGGCTAGCTTACAGATCAGAGATTTAGCCCATTATCACCATGGGAGGAAACATAGTAGCCTGAAAACAGACTTGGTGAAGGGCAATTTCTAATCCAGAATGGCAGGCAGGAGGAAGGAAGACTGGGACACACTAGCCAGACTTGAGCTTCTGAGACCTGAAAGTCTGACCCCAGTAATCAAAGTCCTCTAACAAAGCCACACTTCCATATATATATATATATATATATATATATATATATATATATATATATATATATAT
>LR749992.1:1069270-1153970 GCA_902729485.2 Mus minutoides
CCCTACCCCATTGTTATAAAAGCTCCTGATTTTCGAGCCACGAGGTCGATCCCCCTGTCCCCTGCGTGGGATATGGGTCGTCCCGGAGCTCCGATTAAAAATCCTCATGCTTTTTTGCATCAAGATAGGTCTCGTGATTCGTGGGGTGCACGAACAGCCCGTGTTTGAAATAGGGGTATTTCTGGTTGGATCTTACAAGAGTAAAACACAATAACAGCCAGGTCAATGTGGCTCCACCAGAATCCAGTAATCCTGATAAGCAAGCCCTGTGTATTCTAACACAGATGGACCAAAAAGAAAAAAATTAGAAACAGCTTTTATGAACATACTAGAAGTCATTAAAAAAAGAGAAATGAATAATTTCTTAAAGAAAAATTTAAAAACACAAACAATTCCTGGAAGGAAATGAAGACATGAAAATGGAAATAGAATCAACCAAAAAAACTTGAACTGGGGGAAATCTGAAAATGAAAAATTTAGAAATTTGAAGAGGAAACTCAGATGCAAATTTCACCCACATAATACAAGAAATAAAAGAGAATCTCAGGCACTGAGATGAAATGGATAATATATTGGTCATGAAAATGTTAAATCTAAAAAAAAAAATACTGAACATCCAGTACTATTGGAGTCCACTGTCCGCGGTCCCCCCACAGAACAGACTGGGTTCCCTGGAAGGCGGACTGGGGCTGTAATGAGACTAGGATGGGAGAGAAATAATGGACGCCAAGACGAATCACTCCATTGAAAGCGTCTGATTTTACTTAGAATTCTTTCTTGGTTAAAAGAAAGTAGAGGAGGGTAGACCCCACCCACAGCCAGTTCCTGTGTGTGCCTGGGTTCATTCCTAAGTCTCAGCTGGAGGCAGGACGTGGGTGGGGTACAGGGACAGGTAGCAGGATTCTGGAGTGCAGATGCAGCTTAGCACAACAAAAGAAGCCAGGCTTAGCTGGAGAGCCAGCTCCCCTCCCCCCATCTCAATGGCGGCAGGTCTGAAATGATCCCAGCCTGGAGCCGGCATGGGGGAGGGGACCACACAACTCCTGTGGGACACTGTGAAAGACAAAGTTTAATAATAATAGGAATAGATAAAGGGGAAGAAAACCATGTCACAGGCACAAAATATTTTCAAAAATTGATATAGGAAATGTTACTTAACTGAAAGGCCTTATAAAGTACAACAAATTGGCAGACCCAGAAAAGAAAATCCCTTCTCCATATAATAATTAAAGCACTTAATATACAAAAAAAAGAAAGAATATAGAAAGCTTCAAGTAAAAGAATATAAGCAATATATCAAGGAAGAACAATAGAATTAGACCTGATCTCTGAATGGAGATTCTGTCTATCTATCTATCTATCTATCTATCTATCTATCTATCTATCTATCTATCTATCTGTCTATCAATTTATCTATCTTGCTTTTCAGCTGCCACCAGGATATATAGCTGCTACTTTGTGGCTGGAACCCTTGGCTTCTCTACATTGTGATTCTGGTGGTTGCTGTTACTCTAGAGGAAGCTTCTACTTTAGAATCCAGCCCATTAATTCATAATTGTTATTTTCTGTCTGGAGTTCTGAGGATCTCAATTTTAATTCTGTAGTAGCTGTCATTTTGTTGTCCTGGCCTAATATGTTTAATTGTTGCTTTCTGTCTTGGAATCTTGTGAATCTGCAATTTTCACTCTCAGGTTACTGAGACTTTCCCATCCCCCATGTCCCATCATTAGTTTGTCAGTGGCCACTTTTTCCGCCAACTGTCACTTCATATTGCTGTGTGACTGGGCTTTGCTCCTAACATTTAAAATTCTTTGTCCTTCTCAATGATCACTAGCCATAGACAACCACTCTTGAACAAAGATGCCCTAGATATATTAGTTTAATTGGGGATGGGTTGTAAATTTATTGATGAGTCCTCAACAGAACTCATACCTGACTGAAAAGAGTCTAACACCTACATCTATCTGTCTCCACCAATGCACACTGTCTCTTCTCTTAGACACTTGACTGGATCTTACAGAACAGTTTACTAGAATTTGTGTCAGTCATGAAATTCTCAATTTAGAACAGCAAAAATAAAAGGAAGAAAGAAAAGGGAAGGGAAGGGGAGGGGAGGGGAGGGGAGGAGAGGAGAGGAGAGAGGAGAGGAGAGGGNGGAGAGGAGAGGAGAGGAGAGGAGAGGAGAGGAGAGGAGAGGAGAGGAGAGGAGAGGAGAGAGGAAAGGAAGAGAGAATAAAAAACCTACTCAATCTGGTCAAAGTATTTTAATTTTCACCAGGCCACAGTCCTCACGTAATGTTTATCAACCATCATGTTTCCCCCAAAGGGAAAATATTTCTGTGGAGAAATTTTAGCCTGTTCCACCCTCTGTCTTGTCTGTATTGAGCTTCAGAATCCTCTTGGGTGCCTCCTGTCCTTTGGCTCATTCCTTTGCCAATTGTTACACCTTGTTCACTGAAGCATTTGGGATCCAAAACTGTGGAAAACAGGAAAATATTACAACTATGGGATGAGCCATTGTTAGCATCAAGCTGCACTTAACTGTGTGACCCTCAACCTGCGTTGCCAGGACAACCACCTTCAATTCCACAGCCCACCTAGCTCAGTCTCTACCCTCAATGGTTTGACATCATTCTCTGTATAAATTAGGAAGACACCCCCTCCTCGCTCTCTTTTTTCTTCTCTCTCTTCTCTCTCTTCTCTCCCCCCTCTGTCTCTTTCTCCTCTTCTCTGTCCCCTCCCCCACCCGCACAATAAACCTTTTCCACGTGGAACCACCCTGGCCTGCTTGCTGTTTGGTTAATCCCGCCTAAAACATATACAGATATTAATAGCCATATGTGAGAATACAGGATCAGAACTCATGGTAGATAAATGCCAATTCCAAGACTACTTTGTTGTAATACTCTATTTGTGGCATTCCTCACTCACTCTTAGACCCTGCCTACCTCTGAACCTGACCAATTTTCTTCCATGTTATTTGCTGGTAGGAGTTCTTTTAAACTCAAATAGAGATCCATAACACCATCTACATAATGACTGACTTTTAAATTACTTTCCACCAGTTATGTGCAAACGTGTCCAAATCACAGGAACAAATGCAGTCAAGCAATTAGAAGGAATTAGGAAAGAACCATCTTTTGAGTCCACAGTGTCACAAAGAGGGATGCAGAAGGAACAAACAGCCAAAGCTAAGAACATGAAGTTTGTTGCATGGCCTTGCTAAAATGTGGGACATCTTAGAGCCTTTCCCAATGCCCAGACATCCTTGAGGATTTCTTTTTACTCTGAAGAACAACTAAATTGAGAGTCACAAAGGAAAAAGATATGCTAACTAGTCCTACTCTTTCTTCAAGCCACATTTTCTAAAAGATAGATTAATTTTTTACTGTGTAGTTGTCATTTTTTATAAACTATGCTGTAATCTACTGAATGTCTGTGAACTAATTTTTATTGATAGTTAAATGTGTAGCCTCTTATTTGGGATTATTTTGCTCTGAAATTTCTTGTAATTGTTTTATAATACACAGCTGTTTTCCTCTATAGGCTTAAGAACAGATTATGGTTATTGGAGTACTTTAAAATGATCCCGAATTCTTTTAATGTCACACATGTATACAATGCACTTAGATTGTGTTCACCCATTTGGAAATCCTCCTAAGTTCTATAGATCTATCTCTACATTCATAACTCTCCAAGCTTCATACATTTTATTTTCTATAACCCATTACAAGTTTTAGTACCCATATATTCAACGGTGTGTAAGGTTATTCGGTGCTTGGCTGACCTCCTACGGCCCAAACATTTATGAAACACTGCCTCCCCATGCCCAGAAGTCATGAATTGGCAATATCTCTTCAATTAGGGCTGGAGTATCATGAACCACTGCCTCATGCTAGAAAGTTGACTGGCCTAATATTGTGTGTGTGTGTGTGTGTGTGTGTGTGTGTGTGTGTGTGTGTGTGTGTGTGTTTTATGCAAACCAACAGATGTGAGTTTATGAGTGCAGTAGTCCTGACATATCCAGTAGATACAGTTTTTGTCTGATTCTCTCTCACATCTGGCTCTCTGAAAATCTCCATTGTATTTATCATTTTGTACCTGAGCCTTTAGGGAGGGGAATGACATAGATATCCCATGTGTGACTGGGCATTACAGAGTCACACATTCTTTGCAATTTTGTCAGTGTGATAACCACCTTCATAGCACACAGAAACTTCTCTTATGAGTTCTGAGTATTGCACTGCTTGATAGCTGTAGATAAAAAAAATTTGGAGTAATTTGAAACTATATCCATTTATGAAAATAATGGCATTTATGGTGTCTGTGAGTTTCCCAACCATGAATTCCTGGCCCAATTTGCAGCACTAGGTGTACTCTCCAGCAGTGGTTCTCAGTCTTTGGGTCACAAACATTTGTGAACACATATTCCATCTGGTCTTAGGAACTGACACTCATAAATTTATTTTTGTTGCCCCAACTCTAATATTTCTATGGATCAGTGACTAAATTCCTAAGACCATTGGAGATAAGTGTTTTCCAATGGTTACAAGTCATTAGTTGAAAACTGTTACTATAAATCAAGCACCAAATCCAAACAGAAAGCAGCTGCGTACTGTAATAATAGTTGTGTTCCCATAAATGAGAAACAATAAACAATGCCTTGGAGCTAGAGAGCTGACTCATATTTTAAAAGCATGTAGTGATCTTATAAAGGAGTATAGGTCCCAGCAAATACACTGTGGTTCACCACTTCCTGTAAATACATGTCCAGAGGATTCAATACATTCTTCTTACCTCAGTGGGCAGTAGACATGTATGGTGTGTGTGTTTTGCACACAAATATACAAAAAAATTAAAGTTATTTTTTGTCATTTTTATTAGATATTTTCTTTATTTACATTTCAAATGCTATCCTAAAAGTCCCCTACACCCTCCCCCCCCCGCCCTGCTCCCCTGCCCACTCACTCCCACTTCTTGGCCCTGGCATTCCCCTGTACTGGGGCATATAAAGTTTGCAAGACCAAGGGGCATCTCTTCCCAATGATGGCTTAATAGGCCATCTTCTACTACATATGCAGCTACAGACACGAACTCAGGGGTTACTGGTTAGTTCATATTCTTGCTCAACCTATAGGGTTGGAGACCCCTTCAGCTCCTTGAAAACTTTCTCTAGTTCCTCCATTGGGAACCCTATGTTCCATCCAATAGCTGACTGTGAGCTATTGCAAACACTTCTGTGTTTGCAAGGCACTGGCATAGCCTCACACAAGACAGCTATATCAGGGCCCTTTCAGCAAAATCTTGCTGGTGTATGCAATAGTGTCTGCATTTGGTGGCTGATTTTGGGATGGATCCCTGGATGCAGCAGTCACTGGTTGGTCCATCCTTATGTCTCAGTTCCACACTTGATCTCTGAAAATCCTTCCATGTGTGTTTTGTTCCTAATTCTAAGAAGGGGCAAAATGTCCACATTTTAGGCTTTGTTCTTCTTGAGTTTCATGTGTTTAGCAAATTGTATCTTGGGTAGTCTAGGTTTCTGGGCTAATATCCACTTATCAGTGAGTACATGTTTATGTGAGTTCTTTTGTGATGGGGTTACCTCCCACAGGATGATACCCTCAAGATCCATCCATTTGCCTAGCAATTTCATAAATTCATTGTTTTTAATAGCTGAGTAGTACTCCATTGTGTAAATGTACAAAATTTTCTGTATCCATTCCTCTGTTGAGGGACTTCTGGGTTCTTTCCACCTTCTGGCTACTATAAAAAAGGCTGCTATGAACATAGTGGAGCATGAGTCCTTATTACCAGTTGGAACATCTGGATATATGCCCAGGAGCAGTATTGTGGGATCCTGCAATAGTACTATGTCCAATTTTCTGAGGAACCACCAGACTGATTTCCAGAGTGGTTGTACAAGCTTGCAATCCCACCAAAAATGGAGGAGTGTTCCTTTTTCTCCACATCCTCGCCAGCATCTGCTGTCACCTAAATTTTTGATCTTACCATTCTGACTGGTGTGAGGTGAAATATCAGGGTTGATTTGATTTGCATTTCCCCTGATGATTAAGGATGTTGAACATTTTTCCAGGTGCTTCTCAGCTATTTGGTATTCCTCAGTTGAGAATTCTTTGTTTAGCTCTGTGCCCCATTTTTAAATGGGGTTATTTGATTTTCTGTAGTCCACCTTCATGAGTTTTTATATATATTGGATATTAGTCCCCTATCTGATTTAGGATTGGTAAAGATCCTTTCCCAATCTGTTGGTGGCCTTTTTGTCTTATTGACAGTATCTTTTGCCTTACAGAAGCTTTGCAATTTTATGAGGTCCCATTTTTTTTTTTTTATTAGTGGTTGAAGGATCTCCACATAAAACCAGAGACACTGAAACTTATAGAGGAGAAAGTGGGGAAAAGCCTCGAAGATATGGGCACTGGGGAAAAATTCCTGAATAGAACAGCAATGGCTTGTGCTGTAAGAGCGAGAATTGACAAATGGGACCTCATAAAATTGCAAAGCTTCTGTAAGGCAAAAGATACTGTCAACAAGACAAAAGGGCNTACCCAAGGAGCGGAAGGGGTCTTCAACCCTCTAGGTGGAAGAATAACATGAACTAACTAGTTCCCCCGGCGCTCATGTCTCTAGCTGCATATATGGAAGAAGATGGCCTAGTTGGCCATCATTGGGAGGAGAGGCCCCTTGGTCATACAGACTCTATATCCCCCAGTACAGGGGAATGCCAGGGCCATTACGTGGGAGCGGGTGGGTAGGGGAGCAGAGCGGGGACGAGGGAGGGTAAGGGAAAATTTCTGGATATTATGAGAAATGTAAATGAAGAAAATATCTAATAAAGAGAAAAAAAGTATAATTAAGTTTAGATGGAGTGAAATTGAATATGAATTTAGTTCCATTTTTCTTGTAGCCATTAGTCTTTGAAACACTTGTTTTTAGATGGCAGTCATATGGTATTAATAAAAAGGTGTGTGGACTGCATTCAAAAAAATGCTCTTGCTTCCTGTCATTTATAATAATAATGATGATAATCTTGTATATATGGATATCTCATTGTACTTTCTTTGTACATTTCTCTGGAGATACCTGGAACTGATTAGTCTTTTGTATAACTGCTGTCTAGATGGTTTTGCCTGGTTTGATGTTTTCTTTTAAAATAGTGTCTATTCAGTATCTTTATCATTTTAAACCAAAAACTATTACAAAATCATAGAAAGCCCAATTTATTTCATCCTGAAGATGCATTTCTTCTTCTAAAGAGTCTTTAAACAATTCTCCATTTGTTAATTCTTGATCTTACAGCACAAGCCATTGCTGTTCTATTCAGGAATTTTACCCCAGTGCCCATATTTTGAGGCCTTTCCCCATTTTCTCCTCTATAAGTACAAGTGTCTCTGGTTTTATGTAGAGTTCTTTGAACCACTTAGACTTTACGTTAATACAAGGAGATAAGAATGGATCAATTTCCATTCTTCTACATGATAATCTCCAGTTGTGCCACCACCATTTGTTGAAAATGCTGTCTGTTTTTCACTGGATGGTTTTAGATCCCTTGTCAAAGATTAGGTGACCATAGGTGTGAGGGTACATTTCTGGGTGTTCAAATCTATTCCATTGATCTTTCTGTCTGTCACTGTACCAATACCATGCAGTGTTTTTTTTTTTTTTTTTTTTTTTTTTTTTTTTTTTTTTTTTTTTTTTTTTTTTTTTTTTTTTTTTTTTTTTTTTTTTTTTTTTTTTTTTTTTTTTTTTTTTTTTTTTTTTTATCACAATTGCTCTGTAGTACAGCTTGAGGTCCGGCATGGTGATTCCACAAGAGGTTCTTTTATTGTTGAGAAGAGTTTTTGCCGTCCTAGGTTTTTTATTATTCCAGATAAAATTGCAAATTGCCCTTTCTAACTCAGTGAGGAATTGAGTTGGAATTTTGATGAGGATTGCATTAAATCTGTAGATTGCTTTAGGCAAGAGCCATTTTTTCTATATTGATTCTGCCAATCCATGAGCATGGGAGACCCTTCCATCTTCTGAGATCTTGGCTTTCTTTCTTCAGAAACTTGAAGTTCTTATCATATAGATGGTTTTAGATCCCTTGTCAAAGATTAGGTGACCATAGTTAGAGTCATACCAAGATATTTTATATTCTTTGTGACTATTGTGAAGGGTGTTGTTTCCCTCATTTCTTTCTCAGCCCATTTATCCTTTGTGTAGAGGAAGGCCATTGATTTGTTTGAAATAATTTATATCCAGCTACTTTACTGAAGCTGTTTATCAGGTGTAAGAGTTCTCTGGTATAATTTTTAGGTTCACTTATATATATACTATCATATCATCTGCAAAGAGTGATATTTTGACTTCTTCCTTTCCAATTTGTATCCCCTGGACCTCCTTTTGTTGTCGAATCGCTCTGGCTAGGACTTCAAGTACTATACTGAATAGGTAGGGAGAAAGTGGGCAGCCTTGTCTAGTCCCTGAGTTTAGTGGGATTGCTTCCAACTTCTCTCCATTTACTTTGATGTTGGCTACTGGTTTGCTGTATATTGCTTTTATTATGTTTAGGTATGGCCTTGAATTCCTGATCTTTCCAATACTTTCATCATGAATGGGTGTTGGATTTTTCAAATGCTTTCTCAGCATCTAATGTGATAATCATGTGGTTTTTGTCTTTGACTTTATTTATATAGTGGATTACATTGATGGATTTCAATATTTAAAACCATCCCTGCATTCCTGGAATGAAGCCTACTTGGTCATGATGGATGATCGTTTTGATGTGTTCTTGGATTTGGTTAGCGAGAATTTTATTGAGTATTTTTGCATCAATATTCATAAGGGATATTGGTCTGAAGTTCACTATCTTTGTTGTGTCTTTATGTGGTTTAGGTATCTGAGTAATTGTGGCTTCATAGAATGAATGGGGAAGAGTACCTTCAGTTTCTATTTTGTTGAATAGTTTGAGAAGAACTGGAATTAGGTCTTCTTTGAAGGTCTGATAGAACTCTGCACTAAACCCATCTGGCCCTGGGCTTTTTTTTGTTGGGAGACTATTAATGACTGCTTCTATTTCTTTAAGGGTCACAGAAGTGTTTTGGTCATTAATCTGATCCTGATTTAACTTTGGTACTTGGTATCTCTCTAGAAATTTGTCCATTTCATCCAGATTTTCCAATTTTTTTTGAATATACCCTTTTGTAGAAGGATCTGATGGTGTTTTGGATTTCTTCAGGATCAGTTGTTATGTCTCCCTTTTCATTTCTGATTTTGTTAATTAGGATGCTTTCCCTGTGCCCTCTAGTGAGTCTGACTAAGGGTTTATCTATCTTATTGATTTTCTCAAATAACCAGCTCCTGGTTTGGTTGATTCTTTGAATAGTTCTTTTTGTTTCCATTTGGTTGATTTGCCCCTGAGTTTGATTATTTCATGTCGTCTACTCCTTTTGGGTGAATTTGCTCCCATTTGTTCTAGAGCTTTTAGGTGCACTGTCAAGCTGCGAGAGTATGCTCTCTCCAGTTTCTTTTTGTAGGCACTCAGACCTATGAGTTTTCCTCTTAGGAATGCGTTCATTGTGTCCCATAAGTTTGGGTATGTTGTGGCTTCATTTTCATTAAACACTAAAAAGTCTTTAATTTCTTTATTTCTTCCTTGACCAAGGTATCACTGAGTAGAGTGTTGTTCAGTTTCCATGTTAATGTTGGCATTCTGTTATTTATGTTGTTATTGAAGGTCAGCCTTAGTCTATGGTGATCTGATAGGATGCATGGGATAATTTCAATATTTTTGTATCTGTCGAGGCCTGTTTTATGAAAAATTATATGGTCAATTTTGGAGAGGGTACCATGAGGTGCTGAGAAGAAGGTATATCCTTTTGTTTTAGGATAAAATGTTCTGTAGATATCTGTTAAATCCATTTGTTTCATAGCTTCAGTTAGTTTGACTGTTTTCTCTGTTTAGTTTCTGTTTCCAGGATCTGTCCATTAATGAGAGTGGAGTGGTGAAGTCTTCCAATATTATTTTTTGAAGTGGAATGTGTGCTTTGAGCTTTACTAAAGTTTCTTTAATGAATGTGGTTGCCCTTGCATTAGGAGCATAGATATTCAGAATTGAGAGTTCCTCTTAGAGGATTTTACCTTTGATGAATATGAAGTGCCCCTCCTTGTCTTTTTTGATAACTTTGGGTTGAAAGTCAATTTTATTCGATATTAGAATGCCTACTCCAGCTTGTTTCTTCAGACAGTTTGCTTGGAAAATTGTTTTCCAGCATTTTACTCTGAGGTAATGTCTGTCTTTTTTCCTGAGGTGTCTTTCCTGTAAGCAGCAAAACGTTGGGTCCTGTTTGTGTAGCCGGTCTGTTAGTCTATGTCTTTTTATTGAAGAATTGGGTCCATTGATATTGAGAGATATTAAGGAAAGGTAATTGTTGCTTCCTGTTATTTTTGTTGTTAGAGTTGGGATTCTGTTCTTGTGGCTGTCTACTTTTAGGTTTGTTGAAGAAGTACTTTCTTGCTTTTCCTAGGTCATAGTTTTCATCCTTGTATTGGTGTTTCTCTATTATTATTCTTTGAAGGGCTGGATTCCTGGAAAGATATTGTGTGAACTTGGTTTTGTCATGGAATACTTTGTTTTCTCCATCTATGGTAATTGAGAGTTTTGCTGGGTATAGTAACCTGAGCTGGCATTTGTGTTCTCTTAGTGTCTGTATAATATCTGTCCAGGATCTTCTGGCTTTTATAGTTTCTGGTGAGAAGTCTACAGTAATTCTAATAGGCCTGCCATTATATGTTACTTGACCTTTTTCCCTTACTGCTTTTAATATTATGTCTTTATTTAGTGCATTTGTTGTTCTAATTATTATGTGTTGGGAGGAATTTCTTTTCTGGTCCAGTCTATTTGTAGTTCTGTAGGCTTCTTGTATGCTTATGGGCATCTATTTCTTTAGGTATAGGAAGTTTTCTTCTATAATTTTGTTGAAGATATTTGCTCGCCCTTTAATTTTAAAATCTTCATTCTCATCTACTCCTATTATCCGTAGGTTTGCTCTTCTCATTGTGTCCTGGATTCCCTGGATATTTTGAGTTAGGATCTTTTTCCATTTTGTGTTTTCTTTGATCATTGTGTCCATGGTCCTTATGGAATCTTCTGCACCTCAGATTTTCTCTTCCATCTTTTGTATCCTCTTGCTGATGCTTGTATCTATGGTTCCCGATTTCTTTCCTATGGTTTCTATCTCCATGGTTATCTCCTTTTAGGTTTTCTTTATTGTTTCTAGCTCTATTTTTAGGTCCTGGATGGTTTTGTTCAATTCCATCACCTGTTTGGTATTGTTTTCCTGTAACTCTCTAAGTGTTTCCTCTTTAAATGCTTCTAGTTGTTTACCTGTGTTTTCCTGTATTTCCTTCTTAAAGTCCTCCATCATCATCATGAGAAGTGACTTTAGATCCATGTCTTGCTTTTCTGGTGTAGTGGTGTATCCAGGACTTGCCATGGTGGGAGAGTTTGGTTCTGATTATGGCAAGTAACCTTGGTTTCTGTTGTTTCTCCTCTTATGCTTGCCTCTTGCCATCTGATTATCTCAAGTGCTTGCTGTCTTCAATATATCTGATTGGAACCTGTCCTTCTTTTAATCCCAGTTGATTCTGGACTCTTCTGAGTCCAGCTTTCTCTGTGATCCTTTGAATGTTGGCTCCTGTGAACCCAAGATTCTGGGTGTGTCCTAGTTCTTGGCAGTCAGGTTCCTCTGATACCCTGAAATACTGGTGTGACCCAGCTCCTGTTATCCTGGGATACTGTTGTCCTAAGATCCTGGGTGTGTTACAGTGTCTGGGAGTGGTGTCTCCTTCAAGGAGCGTTAAGCTGTCTTATCTGTGGTCCCAAGAATGTGTGGAGAGTCCTCTAGGAACAGTGAAGGTGTCCGCTGATCCTGTGCCCAAGGTTACCCAGCGCTGGTGCTGACCAGAAGGGACCTATGCTTCAGGTCTGGCTGATTCTCTGCCACCCTAATGCTATCTCAGGTCCCACACAATTAGATTGGACCAGATGTTATGCTCCACTCACCAGTGGTCCCAAGAATGCAAGGAGAGTCCTCTGGGGACTGTGGGGGTGTCCTCCGACCCTGTGCCCAAGATGACCCGGCGCTGGAGCTGACTGGAAGGGCCCTACGCTCCTGGTCTGGCCAATCCTCTGCTTCCCCAATGCTGTCTCTGAGATTGGATTGGAACAGAAGTTGTGTTCCACTCAGAAGTGGTCCCAAGAAGCGTGGAGAGTCCTCTAGGGACCATGGGGGTGTCCTCTGACCCCACGCCCAAGGTGACCAGGTGCTGGCACCGAACGGAAGGGACCTCTGCCAAAATTAAAGTTTTAAAGTATTATCAAAATGTTTTGAAGCTGGAGAAAATTCTTGGTACTTAAGAGCACTGACTGCCCAAGTGTTATTTCCATCTCAGTGGTGGCTCAAAACTACTGTTCACTAATGCCTTAAATGATACAATGCCCTGATATTAACTCTTCAGTTATATTGCACATGGTATACACAAACATACATGCAAGAAAAATAACCATTTATAAAAAAATAAAATGATGTTGCACACAAGAATATACGAAATACACACACCAAAACAAAACAAAACAAGCATATTCCTTCTCCTGAGCCATCAGATAATATCTGGTCTCCCCACAGTATTTATTTTTTTATGTTCACCTTACTTTGACTACTCACACAAACATTTTCTGTAATATGATAATCCTCTATATATGTTCAAAAATTACTCAATATTTGGTTATAAACTTTGTAAAAATACTGTGAAAAATAACTACTCTACATAATATAAGTCAGTTTTAAAAAGATTTATATTTTCAAATGTTGTGTTAACATTGCATAACATAAAAAAAAATACCTTATGCCAATTTACAAAAAAGACAGACAATGAGGTCTCACGTCATTCTTTGAGAAAGCTATTATGAAAGAAGGGTAGAAACAGGTTGGAAATAGGTTTTATATTGCTGATGAGAACAAAGGGGCAAAATATAGGAAAGCATATTTCTAGAAATGTAAATACGCTTACTCCCCAAAGCTCTGGATATGTGGAGTAGGTTGTAAAGATGGCCACAATGGAGGAGAATGAGTAAGAGAGGATAAAGGTGCACACCAGGATGAGGATAGTTTTCATGGCTCTGTTTTCAGGAGAGACTTTTAAAAAATCTTGAGCACTGTGAATATGATTGACTTGTTTCTTATGTCTGTAGAGCATACTCATCATGGAGACACTTGAACAGGCCATGAGACCCAGACACAGTCCATCACAGAAGCACAATAAGAACACATACAGTGCAGTTGCAAAATTGCCTGAAGCAAACCATGAACAGTAACCATTAATTATCCTGTTAGTTGTATTTTTGTTGTAACTTGAACCTGACACTCTTGCTGGAGTCAAGATGTTTAGAAATAAATGCACAAGCCAGCTAAGTGAGCAGGAGGGACCAAGGTACTTAGTGGCTCTGTGTTTAAGCATCATCCATCTGGAGTTGCTGGGGCTGATTGTGATTGCTTGGAAGCAACTCAATAGGCACATGGCATACAGGGACATCCCCCTGGTTATTCGATATATATACATTATCAATTTACATCCAAAATCATCCAGGAAATCTTTTAATCCATAATCTGACAGTGTCTGTGGAATGCCTTTTGAGATGATAAATAGGCAATTGGCAAAAGTCAAGTGCTCTATGATCAGGTCTTTGGGCATTAAATGTTTTCCAGTGAATTTTAATATGACATAGTAAAATAGTATTGAGGAATTTCCAATCATTCCCACTGTAATCTGGGAGAAGAGGAAAATTCCCAGTGCAATATTTTCAAAGGCCATTTTCATTCTATTAAAGAAGAAAATAAATTTATTATTGTTATGAGACCCTAGAAATACATTATAAGATTGCATTATTTTATTTTATGTTTTAATTTTTTATTAGATATTTTCTTTATTTACATTTCAAATGCTATCCCAAAAGTTCCCTATACCCTTCACCTGCCCTGCTCCTCTAACCACCCATTCCCACTTCTTGGCCTTGGCATTCCCCTGTACTGGGGCATATAAAGTTTGCAAGACAGAAGCCTCACTTCCCAATGATGGCCAACTAGGCCATCTTCTGCTACATATGCAGCTAGAGACACGAGCTCTGGGAGTACTGGTTAGTTCATATTGTTGTTCCACCTATAGGGTTGCAAAACCCTTCAGTTCCTTATTTATGTTGTTATTGAAAATCAGCGTTAGTCCATGGTGGTCAGATAGGATGCATGGGATAATTTCAATATTTTGTATCTGTTAAGGCCTGTTTTTTGAAAAATTATACGGTCAATTTTGGAGGAGGTACCATGTGGCACTGAGAAGGTAGATCCTTTTGTTTTAGGATAAAATGTTCTGTAGGTATCTGATAAATCCATTTGTTTCATAACTTCTGTTAGTGTCCATGTGTCTCTGCTTAGTTTCTGTTTCCAGCATCTGTCCATTGGTGAGAGTGGGGTGTTGAAGTCTCCTACTATTATTGTGTGAGGTACAATGTGTGCTTTGAGCTTTACTAAAGTGTCTATAATGAATGTGGCTGCTCTTGCATTTGGAGCATAGATATTCAGAATTGAGAGTTCCTCTTGGAAGACTTTATCTTTGATGAGTATGAAGTGCCCCTCCTTGTCTTTTTTGATAACTTTGGGTTGAAAGTCAATTTTATCCGATATTAGAATGGCTACTCCAGCTTTTTTCTTTGGACCATTTGCTTGAAAAATTGTTTTCCAGCCTTTCACTTTGAGGTAGTGTTTGTCTTTGTCTCTGAGGTGGGTTTCCTGTAAGAAGCAAAATGTTGGGACCTGGTTGTGTAGCCATTCTACTAGTCTATTTTTATTGGGGGAATTGAGTCCATTGATGTTAAGAGAAATTAAAGAAAAGTAATTGTTGCTTCCTGTTATTTTTGTTGTTAAAGTTGGGGTTCTGTTCTTGGGGCTGTCTTCTTTTAGTTTTTTTAAAGGATTACTTTCTTGGTTTTTTTTAGGGTGTAGTTTCCATCTTTGTGTTGGTGTTTTCCCGTTATTAGCCTATGAAGGGCTGGATTCGTGGAAAGATATTGTGTGAATTTGGTTTTGTCATAGAATACTTTGGTTTCTCCATCTATGGTAATTGAGAGTTTTGCTGTGTATAGCAGCCTGGGCTGGCATTTGTGTTCTCTTACGGTTTGTATAACATCTGTCCAATGTCTTCTGGCTTTCATAGTCTCTGGTGAGAAGTCTGGAGTAATTCTAATAGGCCTGCCTTTATATGTTACTTGACCTTTTTCCCTTACTGCACTCAATATTCTTTCTTTCTTTCTTTCTTTCTTTCTTTCTTTCTTTCTTTCTTTCTTTCTTTCTTTCATTTGTTGTTCTGATTATTATGTGTCAGGAGGAATTTCTTTTCTGGTCCAGTCCATTTGGAGTTCTGTAGGCTTCTTGCATGTTCATGGGCATCTCTTTCTTTAGGTTTGGAAAGTTTAGTTCTATAATTTTGTTAAAGATATTTGCTGGCCCATTAAGTTGAAAATCTTCATTCTCCAGTGGAGCACAGCATCAGTTTCAGGAATTGTGGAGGGTCTTGTGACAGTGGGAGCAGGAACAGAAGAACTCCTCCTGACCAGAGGCTTGGGTCTCTTCCAGCCGGGCCACCCCTGCCATCTTCCTTCTGAGCCCAGTGAAGGCTTCTAAGGCTTCCATAGTGCTCTCCACACCACAGGACCTCGGGATCGCTTCGGGTTCCCGGTTGAGTGGAGTGCAGGGTTGGCTGGAGGAATCATGGAGGGTCTTATGCTGACAGGAACAGGGAAGAAGGAGCCCTGCCTGACCAGGGGCTGGGGTTTCTTCCAGCCAGAGCAACCCCCCCCCCCATCTTCCTTCTGAACTCAGTGGAGGCTGCTAAGAACTCTGGAGTGCTTTCCACACCTCAGGACCTCAGGATCACTTCGAGATCACAGCCAGGGCCACCCCTGCCATCTTTCTTCTGAGCTCAAAGGAGGCTGCTAGGGGTTCCAGAGTGCTCTCCACTCCACAGGTACTCAGGATCACCTTGGGATCACTGAACACCTACCACACCTAGCACCTCCTGATCACCTGAGAGCACGTGGGCAATAGAAGCGACAGAAATTTTTGGTCAGGGTCCTGTCAGGCCTTTAACCTCAGCCAGGAGACAGAGCTGAGACCCAAACCCCTGGGCACATTCCTTGCCAGAAGTCATCCAGAGTCAGCCTTCTGGGAGAGTTCAGACCGTAGAACTCAGGAAGTGGATCAGAGCTCCCGACGGCTGGACACCTGCCCTGCAAGAGAAGAGCTTGCCTGCGGAGAGTGCTCTGATCAGTGGTACTCAGGGGAGAGTTGGACTCCTAGGAGTACTGACAGAGGCTAACAGAATCACAGGAGGATCAAGCTCCAACCAGAGACAGCTTGAACATTAATATCAGAAATTTCCAGATGGCGAAAGGCAAACTTAAGAATCTTAAAACAGAAACCAAGAACAATGAGCACCATCAGAACCCAGTACGCCCACCCCAATGAGTCCTGGATACCCCAAGATGCCTGAAAAGCAAGACACGGATTTTAAATCATATCTCATCATGATGGTAGAAGATATTAAGAAGGGCATTAATAACACACGTAAAGAAATACAGGAGAACAATGTTAAACAGGTAGAAGCCCTTAAAGAAGAAACACAAAAATCCCTCCAGGAATTACAGGAGAACACGATTAAACAGGTAGAAGCCCTTAAAGAGGAAATACAAAAATCCCTCAAGGAATCACAGGAGAACACTGCTAAACAGGTAGAAGCCCTTAAAGAACTACAGGCAAACGCTGCTAAACAGGTAAAAGAAACACAAAAATTCCTTAAAGAATTACAAAAAACACAACCAAACAGGCAATGGAATTGAACAAAACCATCCAAGATCTGAAAATGGAAGTAGAAACAATGAAGAAAACCCAAAGAGAGACAACTCTGGAGATAGAAACCATAGGAAAGAAATCAGGAAGCATAGATACAAGCATCAGCAACAGAATACAAGAGATGGAAGAGAGAATCTCAGGTGCCAAAGATTCCATAAGGAACATGGATATAGCAATCAAAGAAAACACAAAATGCAAAAAGATGCTAACTCCAAACATCCAAGAAATCCAGGACACAATGAGAAGACCAAACCTACGGATAATAGGAGTAGATGAGAATGAAGATTATCAACTTAAAGGGCCAGCAAATATCTTCAACAAAATTATAGAAGAAAACTTCCCATATCTAAAGAAAGAGGTGCCCATGAACATACAAGAAGCCTACAGAACTCGAAATAGACTGGACCAGAAAAGAAATTCCTCCTGACACATAATAATCAGAACAACAAATGCAATAAATAAATAAAGAACGAATATTGAATTCAGTAAGGGAAAAAGGTCAAGTAACATATAAAGGCAGGCCTATTAGAATTACTCCAGACTTCCCACCAGAGACTATGAAAGCCAGAAGATCCTGGACAAAAGTTATACAGACACTAAGAGAACACAAATGCCAGCCCAGGCTACTATACCCAGGAAAACTGTCAATTACCATAAATGGAGAAACCAAAGTATCCTATGACAAAACCAAATTCGCACAATATCTTTCCATGAATCTAGCCTTTCAAAGGCTAATAACGGGAAAACACCAACACAAAGATGGAAACTACACCCTAGAAAAAACAAGAAAGTAATCCTTTAAAAAAACTAAAAGAAGACAGGCCCAAGAAAAGAATCCCAACTTTAACAACAAAAATGACAGGAAACAACACAAACTTTTCTTTGATTTCTCTTAACATCAATGGACTCAATTCCCCAATAAAAAGGGATAGACTAACAGACTGGCTACACAAACAGGACCCAACAATTTGCTTCTTACAGGAAAGTTACCTCAGAGACAAAGACAGACACTACCTCAGAGTGAAAGGCTGGAAAACAATTTTCCAAGCAAATGGTCCAAAGAAACAAGCTGGAGTAGCCATTCTAATATGGAATAAAATTGTCTTCCAACCCAAAGTTATCAAAAAAAGACAAGGAGGCACACTTCATACTCATCAAAGGTAAAATCTACCAAGATAAATTCTCAATTCTAAATATCTATGCTCCAAATGCAAGGGCAGCCACATTTATGAAAGAAACTATAGTAAAGCTCAAAGCACACATTGCATCTCACACAATAATAGTGGGAGACTTCAACACCCCACTCTCACCAATGGACAGATCCTGGAAACAGAAATTAAACATGGACACCAAAGGAAGTTATGAAACAAATGGATTTAACAGTTATCTACAGGACTGTTTATCCTAAAACAAAAGGATATACCCTCTTCTCAGCACCTCATGGTACATCCTCCAAAACTGGCCATATAATTGGTCACAAAACAGGCCTTAACAGATACAAAAATATTGAAATTATCCCATGCATCTTAATAGATCACCACAGTCTAAGGCTGATCTTCAAGAATAGCATAAATAATAGAAAGCCAACATTTACGTGGAAACTGAACAACACTCTACTCAGTGATACCTTGGTCAAGGAAGAAATAAAGAAAGAAATAAAAGACTTTTTAGAGTTTAATGAAATGAAGACACAACATACTCAAACTTATGGAACACAATGAAAGCAGTCCTAAGAGGAAAACTCATAGCTCTGAGTGCCTCCAAAAAGAAACTAGAGAGAGCATACACTAGCAGTCCGACAGAACACCTAGAAGCTCTAGTATGAGAGGAAACACATTTACCCAAAAGGAGTAGACGGCAGGAAATAATCAACCTCAGAGCTGAAATCAACCAAGTGGAAACAAAAAGAACTATTCAAAGAATCAACCAAACCAGGAGCTGGTTCTTTGAGAAAATCAACAAGATAGATAAAACCTTAGACAGACTAACTAGAGGGCAAAGGGACAGTATCCAAATTAACAAAATCAGAAATGAAAAAGGAGACATAACAACAGATCCTGGGGAAATTGAAAACATCATCAGATCCTACTACAAAAGCCTATACTCAACAAAACTAGAAAACCTGGATGAAATAGACAAATTCCTAGACAGATACCAGGTAACAAAATTAAATCAGGATCAGATTAACAATCTTAAGAGTCCCATTTCCCCTAAAGAAATAGAAGCAGTCATTAATAGTCTCCCAACCAAAAAAAAAAAAAAAAAAAAAAAAAAAAAAAAAAAAAAAAAAAAAAAAAAAAAAGCCCAGGACCAGATTTGTTTAGTGCAGATTTCTATTGGACCTTCAAAGAAGACCTAATTCCAACTCTCCTCAAACTATTCCACAAAATAGAAACAGAAGGTTCTCTACCCAATTTGTTCTATGAAGCCACAATTACTCTGATACCTAAACCACACAAAGATCCAACAAAGGAAGAGAACTTCAGACCAATTTCCCTTATGAATATCGATGCAAAAATACTCAGTAAAATTCTCGCTAACCAAATCCAAGAACACATCAAAAAGATCATCCATCATGACAAAGTAGGATTCATCCCAGGGATTCAGGGATTGTTTAATATGAGGAAATCCATCAAAGTAATCCACTATATAAACAAACGCAAAGACAAAAATCACATGATCATCTGGTTAGATGCTGAGAAAGCATTTGACAAAATCTAACACTCCTTCATCATAAAAGTCATGAAAAAATCAGAAATTCAAGGCCCATACCTAAATATAATAAAAGCAATCTACAGCAACCCAGCAGGCAACATCAAAGTAAATGGAGAGAAACTGGAAGCAATCCCACTAAAATCAGGGACTAGACAAGGCTGCCCACTTTCTTCCTACCTATTCAATATAGTACTTAAAGTCCTAGCCAGAGCAATTCAACAACAAGGAGATCAAGGGGATACAAATTGGAAAGGAAGAAGTCAAAATATCACTATTTGCAGATGATATGATAGCATATATATATAAGTGACCCTAAAGATTCCACCAGAGAACTCTTAAACCTGATAAACAACTTCAGCGCAGTAGCTGAATATAAAATTAACTCAAACAAATCAGTGACCTTTCTCTACACAAAAGATAATGGGGACGAGAAAGAAATTAGGGAAACAACACCCTTCACAATAGCCACAAATAATATAAAATACCTTTGTGTGACTTTAACGAAGGAAGTGAAAGACCTGTATGACAAGAACTTCAAGTCTCTGAAGAAAGAAATTGAAGAAGATCTCAGAAGATGGAAAGATCTCCCATGCTCATGGATGGGCAGGATTAATGTAGTCAAAATGGCTATCCTGCTGAAAGCAATCTACAGATTCAATGCAACCCCTATCAAAATTCCAACTCAATTCTTCACTGAGATCAAAGGGCAATTTGCAAATTCATCTGAAATAACAAAAAACCTAGGATAGCAAAAACTATTCTCAACAATAAAAGAACCTCTGGGGGAATCACCATGTCTGACATTAAGCTGTACTACAGAGCAATTGTGATAAAAACTGCATGATATTGGTACAACAACAGACAGGTAGGCCAATAGAATTGAATTGAAGACCCAGAAATGAACCCACACACCTTTGGTCACCTTATCTTTGACAAGGGAGCTAAAACCATCCAGTGGAAAAAAGACAGCATTTTCAACAAGTTGTGCTGACACAACTGGTGGTCAACATGTAGAAGAATGCAAATTGATCCATTCTTATCTCCTTGTACAAAGCTCAAGTCTAAATGGATCAAAGAACGCCCCATAAAACCAGAGACACTGAAATTTATAGAGAGAAAGTGGAGAAAACCTCAAAGATATGGGCACAAGGGTAAAATTCCTAAACAGAACAGCAATGGCCTGTGCTGTAAGATCACAAATCGACAAATGGTACCTTATAAAATTGCAAAGCTTCTGTAGGGCGAAAGATAATGTCAATATGACAAAAAGGCCACCAATGGATTGGGAAAGAATTTTTACCAATCCTAAATCTTATAGGGGGTTAATATCCAATATATACAAAGAGGTTAAGAAGCTGAACTCCAGAAATTCAAATAATAATTAAATAATTAAGTAATTAAATAATTAAAAATGGGGTACAGAGCTAAACAAAGAATTATCAACTGAGAAATACTGAAGGGCTGAGAAGCACTTGAAAAAATGTTCAACATCCTTAATCATCAGGGAAATGCAAATCAAAACAACCCTGAGATTCCACCTCACACCAGTCAGAAGGGCTAGGATCAAAAATTCAGTTGACAGCAGATGCTGAGGAGGATGTGGAGAAAGAGAAACACTCCTCCATTGCTGGTGGGATTGCAAGCTGGAAATATGTCTGTCGGTTCCTCAGAAAACTAGACATAGTACTACCAATTGATCCAGGAAAACCTCTCCTGGGCATATACACTGAAGATGTTCCAACTGCTAACAAGGACACATGCTCCTGTATGTTCATACCAACCTTATTTATAATAGCCAGAACCTGGAAAGAACCCAGATGTCCCTCAACAGAGGAATGGATACAGAAAATGTGGTACATTTACACGATGGAGTACTACTCAGCTCTTAAAAACAATGAATTTATAAAATTCTTGGGCAAATGCATTTATCTGGAGGATATCAAACTGAATGAGGTAACCCAATCACAAAAGAAGTCACTTGATATGCACTCACTGATAAGTGGATATTAGCCCAGAAACCTAGCATACCCAAGATACAACTTCCAAAACACAAGAAAATAAACAAGACCAAAGCGTGGATACTTCATTCTTCCCTATAATAGGGAATAAAATATCCATGGAAGGAGTTGCAGAGACAAAGTTTGGAGCTAAGAGGAAAGGATGGAGCATCCAGAGACTGCTCCACCCTGGGGGTCCATCCCATAATCAGCCACCAAACACAGGCACTACTGCATATGCCAGCAATATATTGCTGAAAGGACCCTGATATAGCTGTCTCCTGTGAGGCTTTGTCAGTGCCTGGCAAATACAGAAGTGGATGCTCACTGTCATCTATAGGGTAGAACATGGGGTCCGCAATGTAGGAACTAGAGAGAGTACCCAAGGTCTGAAGGGGTCTGCAACCCTATAGATGGAACAACAATATGAACTAATCAGAACCCCGAGTGCTCATGTCTCTAGCTGCATATGTATTAGTAGATGGCCTAGTCGGCTATTATTGGGAAGAGAGGCCCCTTGGTCTAGCAAACTTTATATGCCCCAGTACAAGGGATTGCCAGGGCCAAGAAGTGGGAGTGGGTGGGTGGGGGACAGGGCGGGGGGAGGGTATATGGAACTTATGGGATAGCACTTGAAATGTAAATGAAGAAAATATCTAATAAAAAAAGAAGAAAAAAAAAGAAAATCTTCATTCTCATCTACTCCTATTATCTATAGGTTTGGTCTTCTCATTGTGTCCTAGATTTCCTGGATACTTTTAGTTAGGATCTTTTTGCACTTTTCATTTTCTTTGATTGATGTGCCCATGTTCTCTATGGAATCTTTTGCACCTGAGATTCTCTCTTCCATCTCTTGTATTCTGTTGCTGATGCTCACATCTATGGTTCCTGATTTTTTTTTTCCCTAGGGTTTCTATCTCCAGGGTTGTCTCACTTTCAGTTTTCTTTATTGTTTCTACTTCCCTTTTTAGGTCTTGGATGGTTTTGTTCAATTCCATTACCTGTTTGGTTGTGTTTTCCTGTAATTCTTTAAGGGATTTCTGTGTTTCCTTTTTAAGGACTTCTACCTATTTAGCAGTTTTCCTGTGATTCGTTAACCACTTCTACCTGTTTAGCAGTGTTCTCCCATATTTTTTAAAGTGAGTTATTAATGCCCTTTTTGAGGTCCTCTACGAGCATCTTGAGATATGATTTAGAATCTGAATCTTGCTTATCAGATGTGTTGGGGTATCCAGGACTCGCTGAGGTGGGAGTGCTGGGTTCTGATGATGGTGAGCAGTCTTGGTTTCTGTTGGTAAGATTCTTATGTTTGCATTTCGCCATTTGGTAATCTCTGGTGTTAGTTTTTATAGTTGTCTTGGGCTGGAGCCTGTTCCTCCTATGATTCTGTTAGCCTCTGTCAGCTGACCTTGGAGTCCAGCTCTCTTCTGAGTCTCAGTGGTCAGAATATTCTCTTCAGGCAAGCTCTCCTCTTGCAGGGGAGATGCACAGAGATCTGGAGTTCAGACCTGCCTCCTGTCTGAAGATGAAAGCCAGAAACAGGGCCTGTCCCTGAAGATGGGTTGCCTCTGCAGTCTGTGAGCTCACCTGCACAGACTGGTCTTAGATGGACCCAAGACACAAACTGGCTCCCTCACCTGCTCTGGGGAGTCAGAGCCCTCCTGGGCGGTCACTTCTTCTCTGGCAGGGAAGGTGCCTGGAAGTCTGGAGCCCAAAATGGGGGTCTGTCCCAGAAGCTGTGTTGCTTCTGCAGTCTGCTCGCTCACCTTCTGCACTCTGCGAGCTGATTTGCACAGACTGGTCTCAGAGGGACCCAGGAGACAAGATCAAGATTGCATTATTTTATGATGTTAGCTAAAATAATATATTTATCACCTCATTGCATTTATATAACTTTCCCATCAAATAATATTTAAAGGTTTACACTTTATTAAATTAAATATTCTCCATTATTAAATGGAAAATTTTGGATATATTTACTGAAGAATCATGTTTTCACTAGACAAGTTGTTGCACTACCTTTAACATAGCAATGAAGAGATAGAGGCAGACAAACATAAAAATTTGAGGCTAGCTTGGTCTACAGAATTATTTCCAGGCCAGCCAATGAATTACAAAGAAAAACCCTTTCTCTAATAGCGTGTCCCCCAAATGATTAACATTTTCATTGCTTTTGACCAAACAAAAGCAATGAAACAAAAGCAAAGATTTGGGGTCTATTTTCAGAGAAAGAATTTTTAAGACATGCCATTATTTCTTAAGTTCAGAAGAAACAGAATTCAAATTTCACTAAAAATAAAACAACAGAAAATATTTGAAAATTGGATTTAGAAAGAGGTATTAAATCCTCAGAATGTATAAAGCATGTTTCATTTTAATATTTATTTTTTTTTATATTGTGTGTGTTTACTGGGGTTGGTTGCATGTGAGTGTGAGAGCTAGCAGGCCCCAGAAGGTTGAGATGTCCTATACCTGGATTTGAAGATGGTTCTGATTCACTGATGGAAACGAAGAACTGAAGTCAAATCCAAAAAGGTAATAGTAGTATGCACTCATAAACCCTGGCTGATCCCTCTACCCAACAAAAATAGTTGGAACTATATTTGAAAAAACTAAAACAAAAGATATGAAAAATGCTTTCTACATTTGGATTAATTACGGTAATACAACGAGTGAATGCAAATTGTAGTGAGAGATCATCACATACTTGGGAGGCAGAGGCAGAGGCAGAGGCAGAGGCAGAGGCAGAGGCAGAGGCAGAGGCAGAGGCAGAGGCAGAGGCAGAGGCAGAGGCAGAGGCAGAGGCAGAGGCAGAGGCAGAGGCAGAGGCAGAGGCAGGTGGATTTCTGACTTCAAGGCCAGCCTGGTCTACAGAGTGAGTTCCAGAACAGCCAGGGCTACACAGAGAAACCTGGCCTCATAAAAAAAAAAAAAAAAAGAAGTGCATCTTCTTAGAAATTTCTTATGCTTTATTAATTTTGCTATTATAAATACCTTTCTGGAAGATGTTCTTATGGTGTATGTGTCCTATGTATATAAAATACTTTTTCACATGGGAAAGAAATTGCTTTTTCATTCACCAATTCCACTTCTTAGTATGATTAAAAAGTAATTAAAATCAGGGTCTTGACGTGATATCTCCTTATTCACTTTCACAGCAGAACTTTCCAAAACAGCTGAAAGAGTAAATCATTCCTAATGTCTATTAACAAACAATTGCATGTAGACAGCATGATATATACAAACAGAGGCATAGTATTTATCCTTTTGAAAAGAAGGTTGGTACATGCTAAATGAAGAAAGGAAAGAAGACAATGAGGTGGCATCAGTGCAAAGAGAGACTCAGTAGTAGCTTACAGGAGGAACAGTGTTCACATGACAGTCTACTCTGCCCTGGGTTGAGAACAGCCATGATTTCACACAACACTCTATGCCAGTTCCCACGTCCCGAACCATGTGAGTGTCCCTTTTGTCCACCTTATCTATGCCTTGAACTGTTTTCCTTCCTTATAGTCTTCCTTCCTTCCTTCCTTCCTTCCTTCCTTCCTTCCTTCCTCCCTCCCTCCATTTCTTCCTGTTTTCTATCTTTCTTCTTTTTATTCCTCCCCTCTGTCTTTCCTTTTCAGCAAAGATATTGAAATAAATTCTTAATACAGACTTTACATACAATTAAAAGAGACCCTCAGGAAGAAAATAAGATACATGGTGAGCAGAAGCATGGATTCTCCAAGGACTGTTTTCTATTGTCTTTAATTTTTACTAATTTTATGCCCTGGTCACTCACCTCATCCCTGGATGACCCCATGATGAGGACAGCTACCACCAGAAATGATTCTCTGCTGAAACTTTGGTGACACACTCTCCCTCACTTAAAAGGGCCACCACCTAGTTTTCTTTCCCAAAAGATTGGTGATTTTTAATTCTACACTAGACTTATGATGACAGCATCTCCACAGGGGTTTGAAGTAACTTGTAATCATCTTCCTGTCAGAAACAATACAAAACTTAACAAAACAAGAAGTTAAAATTAAATGGGCATCCAAGTAAGAAGTTAAGAATGAGGGCTGAACTTTTATGACAGTACTTGGAGCAGAAAAGTTATGTCAGATAGACATGCAGAAGGAACTTGGGTGTCATTAAAGTATGAGCAAGTTGCATGGCCTTGCCCCTAGAGGGCCATTCCCCATCAGGAAAGCATTCTAGACTGTTTCAGCACTTCACACTCCTTTGTTCCCAAAGACACTCAGGACAAATGGCTAGCTGAAATGCCTATTCATTAACCAAAGCAGATTCTGGCTGCCAGACTCTAACAGCATTGCAAATCCCTGTTAGTGTCCTGGCTCCTCTCAGCACTTCTCATCCCAGTTCCTTACCCTAAACTTCTGTAACCCACAAGCCTCATTTATTTTCCCTTGTTTCTCTTTTCTATAAAGCCAAATGTTTTCACCATGTGCTCATGATCTATTGGTTCTTCTCTTGGCATGTTGTCTTCTTGCTTCTGTTAGCTGCCTTCTCTCCTCCTTCTTCTCTTCTTCTCTCACTCTATCTCCTTCTCTTGTCTCATGGCCCACTAAGTCCACTAGCCATGTACTGTACTGTACTACCTTCTAGACATGCTGTAGACTCTTCCTGATGTATCTGGATATTTTGCAGCACATATGTACAATAAAAACTTTCTCCTTGATGATCCCTTGGATTGGTTAGGTTCTCATTTTCAATAAAAAATATCCAAGTACTAAGAAGTATGAGAGAAGGAAGAGAACATAGATCTGTGTTCATCACATCTTTCAGGTTGAGATTTCAAAATGATTCATCCATGATGTGTGTGTCCTGGCAAGTGTGAGGTATTTATATCAGAGAAGATTTTTTTTTTTCCTGTGCCATCTGCTCAGGGAGAAGAAGGTGAATGTGTCTAAAAACTTACTGTGCTAATCACTGAAGGAAATACTCTATTAAGAATACTTTACATGGAATCTCATGAAGAATTAAAAAAGAATAAAGCAATTTATTCATTTCTTTCTTATTGGCATAAAATTTTTATATACGCTGCAAAATTCCCTTTACATATGATAGTTATTATTTAATTAATTACACCTTCATGATAATTATGTAAGTATCTGGCTCTGTACATAGGATTTGAAGCTGAGGGCCATTTATTAAACATAAGGAAGGAAGTAGGTAACAGAAAAGCTATTACAGCTTTCGAATGTGCCCTATAAAGGGGAAGCTTTGGTTACATAAGGAATCATATTTGCACAGAGTATAAAGAATGAGACACTCCACCTTTCAGGAACAAGTATCCATATGCAATGAGGTACCATCATATAGCAGCAAGCAACTTCTGTATAGAAGGAAGGAGCCCTAGTGCAAGAACTAGCCTCCACAGAGAGAAATTGTCTTCCCTAGCAGGATTTGGCTCCTATTACACAAGAGCATCCCTTTAGGTTCTTACTTCAAAACCTAGAATCAGAACTGACCTTCGCCAATCTACTTATTTCTTCAGTCTTTTAGTCCCAGTGTCTTGATATGAAAGGAAAAACTTAACTGCTATGCACTGTGAACACCATTGTGTGTCCTGTGGCACACAGCTCAGATTATCCTGTGACTGGAATCAGACTCTGAGTACCCAATTTATAAATCTATTATTTCATGGCCTCTTTCCAAATAGACTAACAACTCTGTCTGTCACACCATCTATGTGATGGATTGAGAATTATTTTCAAGTCACCTTGAGTTAACAGATTAGAGTTAAAACGAAAATAAATAATTTCATGAAAACAATTAGGAACAGTTAGAAAGAACTTTTTCCAAAAGTTGCTGGAGTGTACAGTGTGTTCCCAGAAGCATAGATGACACACAGTTTGATGCTAAGCAAATGCCTTAGTCAACATTCAACGATTTGTTACCAATTGTGATTCAGTGAGCAAATGCCAACAAAAAAAACCCCACTAGCAATATATATATATATATATATATATATATATATATATATATATATATATATATATATATATCCATCTATCCACAGGAAATTCATGCATAGCTTGCAAGAAAAAACAAAACACTGCAAACTGTTTGCAGAGGAAAGCCAAAATAAAACAAAACCCAATAATTGCTCCTGTTTTCCAAGAATCTTTTATAACAATCTGCAAAAGAGTAAAACACTAGATGATAGTCTAGAATAGGCAAGCTTCTGATAGCAGCAAAAACTGTACATTGTATAAATACATAAACTGTACTTTTAAGGTTTCAGAAGGGTTATCACTCAGACATAATTTAAGACTTTCTACATGGACACCTCCTCCCTGCCTGTTTACTAAAAGTTCACTAGTAGAAGTGAAATGACAATAAATACATTCACCAGCTTAATCCCATTATCGCTATCTCTACAGAAAATATTTTCCCCTGTGGGAAGCCAGGCCTTCAGTGATTCCCACAATAATAACCAGCTAACATCTTGCTAAAAGCCAAATTGCCTCCTCCTGCACACTACGCCGACCCCAAGACCGGCAGAGCCTTATCTTAGACAAATATTCAGGGCAATAAAAAAAGGTGCCGAGCATCCTGAGATGTATCACCAAACATTCCAAGGCTGCCATCCTCCCCTGCCCAGATGTCCCTCGTACCTGGAGTCTTTGTTCTCTGTCCCTGACCTCCCCATGCCCTCTCCTGTGCTGTATGTATAAAACTGAGCATTTTACCTAAGTAAAGTCAGACCGTGACAAAACCTTGCAAACGCATGGTCTCCTTTCTTTCTCTCCCGCCCGTCCTTTATTACAGACAAAGGGTCCTCTTCGCTCCCACGAAATGACTCAGTCCTGCAGGCTCGGGATATTCCCCCTTAACCTTCTTTACCTGATTTTACAAGTTAACTTTACTACCTTCTTACCCTCATTGTGGAATCAATTATTGGAAAGCATTTGCCCTTTGGTTCTTTCTCTATGGATATATTGCTTTGCAAAGCGTCTATCACCAGCCACTATCACTTTCTATTTACTTGCTAGCACTTGGAGTACATTTCAAAAATCTGAGAAGCACGAGAGAAATGAATCAGAAGGTGACAGCCCTTGGTCCCCAGTGTGAGGATCTAAAGTTCATCTGAGGGATCCCAAAAGCTAAAGGCAGTAGGTAAGGGGAAACCTCTCTGGAATACTGTAAGCTTCTGGCTTTCTCAATCCCTATGTCCGGCCATTAGTCTATCAGTGGTCCCTTCCTCTACACCCATCACTTCATTGGGCTGTGTGAGACAGCCTAATTTCTAAGATATATAATTCTCTTTCCATCCCATTGATTACTAGCCATAGTCAACCACCCTTGAGCAAAGATGCCCTTAAAGTCATAGCTTTAATTTAGGGGTAGAGGGTATCTTTGATTGTTTATCATTGAGTTCTGACAAGAAGTCAGGCCTGGAGAAATCTAACACCTGTGTTTTGTCTTCACCAAGGCACACTGTCTCTGCTATTAAGAACATGGCAGGACAATATAGAAGCAGTTTACTTAGAGTTGGTGCCAGTCCTGAAACTCTCAATTTAAAACAAAAAGGAGTGAAAGTGTAGTATAAAAAGACCTGAAATGAGAACTTGTTTATAGAGGAGAAATTTCAAATAAACAGCAGGGTGTGGTGGTTAATACTTTTAATCTTAGGACTAAAGAAACAAGGAATATAATTACCCTTAGTTCCAGGCTATCCAGGATTGCATATTAAAACTATGTCTCAAGTGACAAAATATTTACCAGAAAAATTCCAACCATCTAAACAAATATTTAAATCCAATACCTAAAATTCTAAAAAGTGATTTGAGCAATGGCATCCATGCATGCGTATAAGTGGTGTTTGAAAATTTTCACCACCTCTTAATATTAGTGACTGAGAACTGTAAAAATTTTTATTCTGAAATAGGATCCAATGTAATTATATTTATATTAAATCTTTCCAGATTTGAAAATTTTCACTGAAGCACGAGTATTCATCAAGGTATTTCTTTTTTTTTTTTCAACTTTTATTAGATATTTTCTTCATTTACATTTCAAGTGTTATCCAGAAAGTTCCCTATATCCTCCCTCCTCCCGGCCCTGCTACCCTACCCACCCACTCCCACCCCCTGGCCCCGGCGTTCCCCTGTATTGGGGCATATAAAGTCTGCATAACCAAGGGGCCTCTCTTCCCAATGATGGCCAACTAGGCCATCCTCTTCTATATATGCAGCTAGAGACACGAGCCCAGGGGGTACTAGTTAGTTCATGGTTATTCTTCCACCTATAGGGTTGAAGACCCCTTCAGCTCCTTGGGTACTTTCTCTAGCTCCTTNCCAGATGGAATATCTTCTGGATATATGCCCAGTAGAGGTATTGCAGGATCTTCTGGTAATACTATGCCCAATTTTCTGAGGAACCGCCAGACTGATTTCCAGAGTGGTTGAACCAGCTTGCATTCCCACCAACAATGGAGGAGTGTTCCCCTTTCTCCACATCCACGCCAGCAACTGTTGTCACCTGAATTTTTGATCTTAGCCATTCTTACTGGTGTGAGGTGGAATCTCCATCAAGGTATTTCTTATGGGGATGTCAATGTTATGTATGCATGTGAGAGCCATATTTCAACATCAGAAAACCTCAGTTTTCTAGATATGGTATCTCATTCACTTGTCATAGACAATTGGGAAAGTTATGTAGCCATCACAATTCTAATTTCTGCCTCCCATGTACTGGGATCACATGACAGTGTTTTGATCCATATTTATAATTGTGGGCTGAGGTTTATACTCAGTCTTCCTGACTATAATGTGACCTCCTTCCTGACTGAGGCATCTCTCAGACACAAGGCACCTCCTCTAAACTATTAAAAGTCTTGCCCAAATGTCAAGTCCACAGTCTCTCTGCTTCCATGTAAATAAATTAAATTTAAGTATATTCATCAAACAATGGGTTTACTTCTCTTTATTTTTTCTACTTTAGAGCACTAGGTCTTCTTTCAGGTAAGAATTTTGATGGGGGGAATAAAATCTCCTTAATAACCAAAACTGCAACACCTTGTTAGTACTTCTTTCCAAATACAAATGATTTTCTTTCTAACAGAGCCATCTTTCACCCCTGTTACTCACCAAGACAAGAGGCTTCAAGCATGCAGCAGTCAGACAAATATCCCCATGTTTTTGCCTCTTGATTCAAATTTCTCTGTCCAGAAAACATGTCCTTGTAGTGTGCTCTGATGAGAAACTGCTCCAAGAGCAGCTGAAATGTCTGCTTCCGAGTCTGCTAATAAGATTCTAAACACTAAGTAAACACCTCCTAGAGTCATTGCATTCCTGATTTGTCCAGGAGCCACTCTCATCTGTGGGAAGTTGAGCTGAGCACTTAGAGAAGTCTTGTCCCAATGCCCAGTAGAACCATTTGTTAGAATAAACTGTGTTCCCACTTAATATCCTTTGCTTGTGAATTAGGCTTAAACGGTTCTATGAATTATGAAGCCATCATGGTGAGAATGCTCAGGTATGGCAATTCAGTTTCTGTCTTGTGACTGAGAATTTCTTTCAATGATTGGTGAATGAATAAAATGTATAAATTAAAAAAAAGAGAAGAGTCATAACTAAAGACAGATATCATCTAAGTGTTCTCTCTCAGTTGGTTTTACCCTCACCTGACAGTTGACTAACTACGGTAACAAAAACAAGGAATCAAAACAAGGGAAAGAATCCTTTCTCACTGACTGTATCACAGATGGACTCCTAACTCAGCCCTACCTCACCATATCTAATGCAATGCTTGATGCTTCCCTGGAATGAAAACACATCATCAGCAAGTATAGTAAGTCACGGTGGTGAAAGGGGCGAGTACCACAATAGAGGGAGCATTAATGCTGCCATATATCTCTCATGACTCCTGATCCTATGTTTTCACATATAGCTCATTGGAAAGCTTTTTAAATTTCCTGATTTCAGAGAGCTTTGGATCCCAAATGCTGCATGAACAGGGTCAAACACTTTGCAGTAGAATGAGACAGAGAGCAAAAAATAGCCAAGCAATGTCTGAAGAACAACAAAGAAAAGACAGAGAGTTAACGGAGCTCACCTCTGTAGGCAGAGAGTCGCTTATATTTCATTTTGGGAAAACATGTTTGATAGACATGATATAAGAATGTAGTCTTGGGAGGAATTAAAATAGTGTAGCCAAAATTCAGTAGTTTTGTTCTTTCTTCTTTTTGTTTTCATTTATATTTTTTGCTGAATACTTGGTTTTCAAAAGGGTGTCTTATAGCCTAGTCTGTTCAGATGCTCTGTGAGAATTGAGGATAACCTTATATTCTAATTCTGTAGATTGCACCTCTCAAGTGCCAGAGTTCTAGAACTGCCCTATTACTTCAAGCATTCTTTTTGTGTGTTTGTTTTATTTTGTGTTATTTTTGATAGTGTCATTTTATTAAGCCCTTGTCATTCTGGAGAAACCTATGTATCCATGCTTTCAAATTCCCAGAGATTCACCTGCCTCTGTATCCTAAGTGCTGGTATTAAAGGTGTGTGCTACCATAACTGGCTTTTATAAGCACTATCATTTCAGTTTGAATTGTGTTCCCTGAAATTCATGTGCTGAGTTCTTTCTCTCTTTTTTTTAAAGTTTGTTTTGTTTTGTTTTGTTTTTTTAAGATTTATTTATTTATTGCATGTAAGTACACTGTAGCTATCTTCAGACACTCCAGAAGAGGGCATCAGATCTTGTTACAGATGGTTGTGAGCCACCATGTGGTTGCTGGTATTTGAACTCAGGACCTTCAGAAAAGCAGTCTGTGCTCTTAACCACTGAGCCTTCTCTCCAGCCCCATGTGTTGACTTTCTGAGTGGCTGATATGTCCCTATCAGAGCACACAGCCTACCCATTCCCAGCATTTCTGTACCTGTGTCTTCATTCCTTCTCCCCATAATCAGGTCAATCTCAGATTTGAGCAGGTCCTTGCATCCCAGGAACAGGTCAAAGCACCTGGTTTCACAAAGTGCTCAATATTTTGGAAACAAGTTAGTATTAGTACATTCAGATCACAAAAACTGAGTTAGATATGGACAACAATGGAATGAGGGGACAGGTTTATTTAATAGTCAAGAAAAATGAGGACCAAGAGATTACCAAGGCAGGCACATTTCAGGAACAACGTCCTTGTATTTAACCTTTTCTGGAAGACATTATTTACAACATCTGAAAACTCAGAGACCCAATATCAAAATTAGGAAGACATGATGTGACTTTAAGCTATCTAGTTCTTCATACTTCCAGAATGGTTTATAAATTGACGAAGATGAGCTTCACTTAGTCAGAGACATATTTCCTAACACTATACCCTGGTTCCCAGTGACAGGTCCTCATGGGGGTCTCCCAAGCTTCATGTGTAGTACAGCTTCTTTAAGATATTGAGATGAATCACAGCAGGCTTCTGAGAAAAGGATGTTCTCTATGGAACTTATCACAGTCTCCTTACTCACTTTAGTTCATTTTTTTTTTTTTTAACATCAAGGCTGGCCACTGTGTCTAGACCAAATGCCATGGTGTTTTGCCTCATTTGCTTGTTATGGGTCTTATTTTCCTCTGTAGAGTTCCTAGAGAGAATGAGAGATGTTTCTAGCTGAAGTCAGAAATATTGAAATATTATGTAGGTATTCTCCCTATGATTCCAAGATATGCTAAAATTTCTCACGTGCTGAGTTCTTAACCAGAAAGACTGTGCTCTTCTGTCAAGAATCGATTTGACCTCAACACAAAGCACAAAGCAAACTACAAGTTCAGGGATTAAAAATTTTACATTCAGAAGATCTCTTTGCCTCAGTCTGCTGGGATTAAAGGTGTGTATTACCTTACCTGGGCCTAAGCTTTTCCAATGCCCCAAGATCTGCTTGCCAAGATCCAGGTCAGAAACTTGTGTCTCCCTGCCTAAAGATCTAGACCATAGATTTGAATCAAGAAATTGAGGCATTCAGCTTTCCTGAAGATGCGTCCTCATCTAGACTCTCTGAAGACTGAGTTGTCAGTGTGAGCTTCAAAGTTCTCTACCCAATCGTAATTACCAGTCCTGGTGTGTTCTACGATGCCAGTGATGTTGGTTTTCAAAGGAACATCACCATTAAGTTATATCAGACTATCAGGCAGTGCAGGAGGAGGCCCTTTTCATCACCCAATTTAGTCCTCCAAGCTGTGGCATACAAGTGACCAAGCTACGGTATACGCTTGTGGAACAATTCATCTTACCAGAGAGCTTTGAAGGTACAATCATGTTAGAAAGCAAAGATTTCCATGGCTTTGTGCCCAGAAACCTGCACAGAGTAACAGTGAATGATGGAGTGAGTGGGTGTTCTCAGAGTCCTCACAGCTGGGGAAGAGGCACTGCCTCATGAATTCATGGAAGTTGTGGAGGGATTGCAGGTGGCTTTATCTATACTGTTTAGAAAGGTGATGCACTATTAAAAAGCCTTTATTCTCAGACCCAGAGACTTGCAGATCATACAGGATCTGCAAGAGAAAGATGCATTACTTCAGGAGGCAAATCCAGAAGGTTAAAGACCTATCAGAGTGAAGAAGTCAGCATGGGCATTTGGATGGCAGCCATAGGACCTAAAGGACACCAAGACAACCTGTAGCTGTGTGAGAAAACCTGTGAGACAGGAATGCTGTCTTCTCCTCAGTACTCACCAGAAGAACTGAGCAAACTCTGGGAACTGAAGGAACTGAACTGTGTGGGGAATCTTTGTTAGTGTGAAGCAAAAGTATGATGATCCCCAAAGACCAGGAGCTGTAAGTCCAAGGAAAGCCATGGCTGGTATTGAAGTTCTGAGATAGGAACTTTGAGAAGACATGACAGCAGTCCCTTTAGCTTTGGAACTGTCATGGAGTCTATCAAAGAAAAACTTTTAAATGATGACTACCTGTAGAAACAGCTCAGGTGAGGCAGCCATTGATGGAAGGCTTGAGTCATTCTACCAGGTGATGCTTTTAACAAACTGGGAAATGAAGCCAGTGTTTGACCCAAGTGGTTTTGACAGTGAGGTGTCATATCATTTTAGTAGAATTTGCTATTTCTTCCTCAATCTGAATAATCAGTAATAATTCTCACTCAAGAGGAAAAAATATAGGCCTTTGTGATAACTTCCTAAGGGGTTGCTGAAGCTCCCTGGAGTGGGGGCCTTGAGGGGCACCTCTCAGCCTTATTTTCCTCTAGAAGACTCATAGACTTAAGTGGTTGGTGAGGTCCCTCCCAGCATGAGTATCAAGTCACCATCAGGATGTGCACACATGACCACTAGGTGTGGGAAAGTAACTCCGAAGAACAAATGCCCTGGCCCGTTAAGAACATACTAGGAACTTCTTTCCAAAGACAGGTTGTGGTATATAGTAGATATTTTGATTAAGAATATTAGTTTCTCTGAAACTTTAGCTGAAAGCAAAGCAATAGTGTGGCATCCCACAAATATCACAATGTAGTCAATTATTTTTCTATAAAATTGTTTTTATAAATGCTGTGTTTTTATGCAACTTGTGATAATAAATCCTTATTTTAGAATAAAAAAATTTCTACATTCATTGTATTCCATAAGTTTGGATATGTTGTGCCTTCATTTTCATCAAATTCTAGAAAGTCTTTAATTTCTATTTTCATTTCTTTCCTGATCAAGAGATCATTGAGTATAGATTTGTTTAGTTTCCATGGTTGTGTAGGCTTTCTGGTGTTTCTGTTGTTCAAATTCAGCTTTAAACCATGGTATTATTTCAATTTTCTTGTATCTGTTGAGGCTTGCCTTGTGACCAATTATATGATCAGTTTTGCAGAAGATCCATGCGGTTCTGAGAAGGTGTATTCTTTTGTGTTTGGGTGAAATATTTTGTAGGTTTCTTTTAGGTGTATGTGGTTCATAATATTGGTTAGTTTACTTATTTCTCTGTTTTGTTTTTGTTTGGATGACCTGTCAATTGGTGACAGTGGGTTGTTGAAATCTCCCATTGTTAATGTGTGGAGTTCAATGTGCAATTTAAGCTTTAGCAATGTTTCCTTTACAAATGTGGGTACCCTTGGCTTTGGGGCATACATTTTCAGAATTGAGATATCATCTTGTTATATTGTCCTTTGATGAGTATGAGGTATCAGGTGTAATTCTCGATAGGTCTGCCGTTGTATGTTACTTGGCTCTTTTCCCTAGCCATATTTAATGTTCAAATTTGTGTAGATTTTGTTGTTTTTATTTTTATGTGGCAAGTGGACATTCTTTTCCAGTACAATATATTGGTGTTCTGAAAACTTCTTATATCTTTATAGGCACTTCTTTATTTTGATTAAGGGAATATTTTTTCTCTATATTTTTGTTGAAAATATTTCCTGGGCCTTTGTGCTGGGAATCTTCTCTTTCTAATCTATTATTCCTATGTTTGGTGTTTTATTAGTCTCACAGATTTCCTGGATGTTTTATGTAATTTCTTTTGCTTTGGCTGTATGTTAGGAGGCCCATGACTGGCTGTAGTAGGACAGCTGGGCTCTGGTGGTGCCATGTTGTCCTGGCTGTTGTTGATTGTGTTCTCAAGCTGCTGCCGTGCCATCTGTGTTTGGGGTTATTATGATTTCTGAGTACTTCTTTGTTAGTTGGATGGGTTTTGGATGTTTTCTCCCTTTGTTTCTGTTTCCCTCTCTGGTGTTCTGGCCTGAATGTCCTGTGCTTTTGGTGACCAGCAGATCTTCAGATCCTCTTCAGAATGTCTTTGCTGGGATTTTTATGCCTGTGTTACCTCTGGTGTTTGGGTGTCACTGTGGCCTCTGTGGTTCAAAGTACCTATGAGGCCTCTGGGGTTTCTAGAACAGAATAGCCTCCAGTAAAGCAGACAACTTCTTCCAAATTTGTGGACTTGTATATGGAGCTTATGGAAACGGGTAGAGTTGTGGATGGTTTGGAGGGTTGTGATTCCTAGGACATCCCTGGCCCACGGAAAAACAGCTGGAGTGGGGTATAGAGTAGCTATTGGGTTATTTTTAAAATGTAGTATTTTTTTCTTAATTTTCTGTGACTATCATTATATGATACACTCAACTTTAATCATGTTCACCTTTTGCTTGTCCTCCTAAGTCTTCCAGATCTAAAATCTCCTAGTTTTATATGCTCTAATTTTATAACATGGCAAGGAAATTTCTACTTCCCGTATAATCATAGGTGTGTAAAGTTTACCCTGGTGCCTGGTTCACTTACTAGGGACCATATTCTTATGGAAAGCTGCTTTTCTGTGCCCAGACTCCATGAACTGTCATTAGCACTTCAGTGAGGACTAGGTTTTATGAACCCCTCTCTCATGCTAGAATGTTGACCAACTTAAAAGTCAGTGTGTCTAATGAAGTGTGTCTATAGCTTTCATGAGTTCATCAGTGTAGATGTCCTGTCAAGGCCAGTAGACACTATTTTCTCTGATACTCTCACTCATCTGGTTCTTTGAATTTTTTCATCCTGTTTTCTATGATGTCACCTGAACCTTTGGTGAAGCAAAGCAATATGGATATCCCATTTGTGACTGGACATTACAGAGTAACTCATTCTCTGCACTTTAAATACTGTCATAACCATCTTCACAGCACAGAGATTTCTCTGATGAGTTCTTAGGGTCGCATTAATCTATTGGTGTGGATAGAAGAATTTAGAGAGTAGGTTGACAATGTCTATTTATCAAAATTAAGACATTCATGATCCATGGAGCCTGTAACACTTCCTCCAATGAATCTTGGCCTGATTTGTAGTACTAGGCGACTTGTAAAGCAGTCGTTCTGAATCAGTGGGTTATGACCATCGGAGAACACATATTTCATGATATTAAAAGTCCACAACCATTAAACATGTTTTTTGTTACAACAGTGGTTTTGCTACTGAGCAGTGTGTCAGTTCCTGAGACTATTAGAAATTTATGCATTCTAATAGTCATGAACCACAGGTTGAGAATCATCAGTATAGAGCAATCCTCAAATCCAAGCAGAAAGTGCCTGGTGACCCCAATAGTAGTTGGACTACCAACGTTGAAATGGGAGTATCGTACTAAAGTGGTCATTGTTGAAGTTCACAGTGTTCACAGATGGGTAAGATTATTTGTGACTTTCTTCCTCTAACATTCTGATTGCATCTCAGGTGCTAAAGAATGTACCGAGCAGTGATGAAACATCTTGGTCAATATGAACTTGATTTTTCATGTCCCATCTCCAGTTTGTGCTATATTCAGCAGGAGAGTCTTGGTATAATGTTATAGTTGGTAACCAGGAACAATGACAGAAGTGTGCATTATTTTTAGCTATATTCAGATACACAGAACAAATACTCAAGTGGAGGAATTCCACATATGACTTTTTAGTCAGCAACCTATGGTTTGAGATAAATGTAATACTCTGTTAAGGATAAGTCCACAGAAACACTCACACAGGAGACATACAGAGACCTTCCATATGGATTTTCAATTGTCTTTGGTGTTACTTATTACCTCCTGGCCACTACATCTATTTCCCCAGTTTATATATTAACCAGTTTTCTGAAATGATTAAAATTTACCATGAGCATAAATGTGTGTGTGTGTGTGTGTGTGTGTGTGTATGATTGTGCTCTTATATACATAGGTATTCTTGTTGATTCTGTGTTGGGAATTTTACATCAATATTGATACATTTGAATTTATCTCCTCAATATCAATTATGCATTTTATGGTGTGAACCTGTGCCATTTTGACCTTAAAATGTAGAGTTTCATTAAAATATTGGTTTTTATGTAAGAGTATATTTTCAGGGTTTTCTTTGCCTCCTTTTCTCTTTCAAGTAACTACAGGGTATTTCCATAGCTGCTTTATCCCATTTAGGTTCCAAATAAAGACACAGAGACCTGATGTTTTTATTAACAAGCTGCTGGTACTAATCTGGGTAGTTTCTAATCTATTGTAACCTGACTAAGCTGCTAAAACCCAGCCAAATGCACAGTTACTTGCCACCTGGCCACCCCCTCAGTCATTGTAGTCCATGTGTGCCCTTATGGTTGCCCTTTCATCATGACCTTATGGAGAATCCCCCCAGTCATTCCACATGGTCTCTCCACCTCTATTCTTTCTCACTGTCTCTTATTCCTTGGAACCTCTAGTCTAAGATCTGATGTCCTGTCCTTTTCTCTTCTCCTGCCCAGCTACTGGCTGATAAGCACTTTATTAACCAATGAGAGGTGGTAAAAAAAAGCCTTACACATCACTGATACAGCAGATCCTTCAATAATCATGACAATGCCAAGATCTAGATCACAAGCAATCTCTGGGCACAGCAATCAGCATCTGAATGCGCAGTACACAAAATCATCCCCACTATGTTGATAGTTTAAAAAATGTACATGTAAAAAAATGACAATATGTACATGTGATCTTCATTTCATTCTCCATATGAGTGTAAGGGTGTTTCAGGAAGTTTAAATTGAGTGATGAAGACCATCTTTGAATTTGGATGACACCATACTATAAATTGATGGAGAATATTAATACAAAGGGCCAAAGAAAGGAGACCTGAGCACAGAAATTCATATCTCTGCTTTTTTGACTGGGACTGAATGTTACCACACAGTGTATGTTCCTCTCTCCACAAATGCATCTCTCCCACTGCTTCTACCTTATCATGATGGGCAGAACTTTCAGATGAGAGGGTGAAAAAAACCTTTCCATCTTTGAATTGCTTTTGTTAGGTATTTTGTCAAAGGAACAAGAAAAATATATAATACATCTATCAAATGTTTTCTCGCAAAATTAGTACTGATCATTCCATTTAATGAGTCAGTTATATTAAGCTTACGTTTTCAAACTCTAGTTTTGGCATTGTATAACAGATAAAAATATATGATAATAAATAAGAAAAGAAAGATACCCCAGGTTCATATCATATTTGGAAGAAGCTATCTCTTACCTAAGCAGGGTAAAAACAGACTGGAACTAGATTTCATATTGGTGATGAGAACAAAGGGGCAAAATATGGGAAAGAATATTTCTAGAGATGTAAATATATTTACTCCCCATATTACTGGATATTTTAAGCAGGTCTTAATGATGGCCACAGTGGAAGAGAATGAGTAAGAGATGACAAATGTGCACAGCAGGATGAGGATAGTTTGGGTGGCTCTGTCTTCAGGTGAGACTTTCAGAAAGTGCTGAGCACTGTGGATATGCTTGACCTGTCTCTTATGTTGGTAGAGGATACTCACCATGGAGACACTTGAGCAGACCATGAGACCCAGACAAAAGACATCAGAGAAGCACACTAAAGATATATACAATGTAGTTGCCACACTTCCAGAAGCAAACAATGAGCAGTATCCATAACTCAACCTGTCAGTTGCATTTTTCTTGTAATTGGGGCCTGATACTCTTAGTGGAGTCAAGATGTTTAAAAGCAGGTGTACAAGCCAACTGACTGAGCAGAAGGGACCAATGTACTTGGTTGCTCTGTATTTAAGCTTTATCCATTTGGAGTTATTGGGGCTGACTGTGATTGTTTGGAAACAACTCAGTAGGCACATAGCATAAAGAGACATCCCCCTTGTTATTCGGGAAATATACACTATTAATTTACATCCCATGTCATCTAGGAAATTCTTAAACCCAAAATATGCCATTGTCTATGGAAACCCTCTTAAGATGACAGTCAAGTAGTTGGCGAAAGTCAAGTGCTCTATAATCAGGTCTTTGGGCGTTAAATGCTTTTCTGTAAATATCAAAATAATATAATAAAACAGGATTGAGGAATTGCCAAACATTCCCACTGTAATCTGGAAGAAGATAAAAGTTTCTATTGCAAAGTTTCCAGGATCCATTTTCATTCCTATTAAAAAAGAAAATAAACTTATTTTGGTCCAAAATCCTTGAACTTGAATTATGAGTATTCATTATTGGTGAAGTAAGCATAAATAAAGCATGCATTACTATGGTGTATTTAAATGGCTCTTTCACTGCAAAAAGGTGTTTAAAACAGTTTTGTTTATAAATTATATATTCTCTATTATATTAGTGTAATGAGAAAATAGGACATGTTTACTCAAGTTTAATATTTTCTCTGGATGTGGTGGTAGGCATCTTTAATTTTAGAAGTCAAGAGACAGAGACAGACATATCTATTAATTTCTTGGTACCCTTGTCTATGCTGGCAGTTCCAAAAATGTTAGGGAATATATACAGATAAGCATGTTATAAAAATAAAAAAGATTAATGTGTTTTTTTTCTTTTGAATAAACTCAACGTTTTGTTGTGAATTTTCAAAGATGGACATTGATATTACTTGCAAAAGTCTATGATACATTTCAAAATTCATCAAGAAAAAGTGACAGAAGTATTTGATATGCATATTTCTATGCATTCTATGCAAAATTCATCAAGAAAAAGTGACAGAAGTATTTGAAATGCATATTTCTAAATATTAAAATATTTAGACTAAATATAGATGTAATATTTAAATATTTATAATATTTAAAATTGGATTTAAATTTGGAAAATTTAAAAATTTAAATTTGGAAAAGAAAATTTGGATTTAAATATTTAAATATAATATTTAAATTTGGAAAAACCTAAAATATAAAATAAGTTGAAATGGGTTTGCAACTTGGATAAGTTTCCTATAAGAAATTCAGAAATGTGCAAAATGTGTGCAGAAAAAGGCTCAAAATTGCCAATAGTTAAGGGACTACAATGATGGAAGTGAAAACTGCAATGGGAGATCATCACATACTGAATAAAAAGATGTTAGTTGGACTCTCCAAGCTATCTTGGGACCACAGGTGAGCAGCGGAACACAGAATCTGTTCAGGCCCAATTGTGTGGGACTTGAGACACCAGCCGGGAGATTGATAAAGGCCCAGGGCAGGACAGCTGCTCCCTTCCTGTCTGGTCTGCCCTGCACCAGCTCAGGGCTCAGGCGCAGGCGCTGTGCACTCTCCCGAGGCTCCTTTGGGACTACCAAAGCTATCCTGGGACCACAGGTGAGCAGCGGAACACAACATCTGTTCTAATCCAATCGAGAGGGACTTGAGAAACCAGCAGGGAGATGGATAAAGGCCCAGGGCAGGACAGCTGCTCCCTTCCAGTCTGCCCTGCACCAGCTCAGGGCTAGGACACAGGAGCTGTGCACTCTCCCGAGGCCCCTTCGGGACTCCCCAAGCTATCTTGGGACCACAGGTGAGCAGTGGAACATAGCATCTGTTCCAGCCCAATCATCTGGGACTGGAGACACCAGCCAAGAGATTGATAAAGGCCTAGGGCAGGACAGCTGCTCCCTTCTGGTCCAGTCCGCCCTGCACCAGCTAAGGGCTCGGGCTCAGGCACTGTGCACTCTCCCAAGGCCCCTTAAGGACTCCCCAAGCTATCTTGGGAACACAGGTGAGCAGCAGAATACAACAACTGTTCCAATCCAATCTCTTGGAACTCAAGACTGTAGCTGGGAGATAAAATAATGGGACAGACCAGGGCAGCGGTTTCTTCTGGTCTGCACCAATGCTAGGTCTCCTCCAGCAGAGGTGGCAGGAGGCAAGCTTAAGAACATAAACAACAGAAACCAAGGGTACTTGGCATCACCAGATCCAAACTCACCCACCACATCAAGTCCTAGATACAACAGCACACCGGAAAAGCAGGACATGGATATAAAGTCACTCGTCATGATGATGATGGAGGACTATAAGAAGGAAATACAGGAAAACACAGATAAACAACTTACAGAGTTACAGGAAAACAATACCAAACAGGTGATGGAATTGAACAAAGCCATCCAGGACCTAAAAATGGAAGTAGAAACAATTAAGAAAAACCAAAAGGAGATAACCCTGGAGATACAAACCATAGGAAAAAAATCAGGAACCATAGACATGAGCATCAGCAACAGAATACAAGAGATAGAAGAGAGAATCTCAGGAACAGAAGATTCTATAGGGAGCATAGACAAGACAATCAAAGAAAATGCTAAATGCAAAAAGATCCTAACCCAAAATATCCAGGAAATCCAGGACACAATGAGAAGGCCAAACTTAAGGATAATAGGAGTAGATGAGAAGGAAGACTCACAAACTAAAGGGCCAGCAAATATCTTCAACAAAATTATAGAAGAAAACTTTCCATACCTAAAGAATGAGATGCCCATAAACATACAAGAAGCCTACAGAACTCCAAATAAGATGGACCAGAAAAGAATTCTTCCCGACACATAATAATCAGAACAACAAATGCACTAAATAAAGACAGAATATTAAAAGCAGTAAGGGAAAAAGGTCAAGTAACATATAAAGGCAGGCCTATTAGAATTACTCCAGACTTCTCACCAGAGACTATGAAAGCCAGAAGATCATGGAAAGAGATTATACAGACACTAAGAGAACACAAATGCCAGCCCAGGCTACTATACCCAGTAAAACTCTCATTTATCATAGACGGAGAAACCAAAGTATTCCATGACAAATTCAAAATCACACAATATCTTTACATGAATCCAGCCCTTCAAAGGATAATAACAGAGAAACACCAATACAAGGACGGAAACTATGCCCTAGAAAAAGCAAGAAAGTAATCCTTCAACAAACCTAAAAGAAGACAGCAACAAGAACAGAATCTCAACTCTAAAAACAAAAATGACAGGAAGCAACAATTACTGTTCCTTAATATCTCTTAATATCAATGAACTAAATTCCCTGATAAAAAGATATAGACTATCAGACTGGCTACACAAACTGGACCCGACGTTTTGCTGCTTACAAGAAACACACCTCAGGAAAAAAGACAGACACAACCTCAGAGTGAAAGGCTGGAAAACAATTTTCCAAGCAAACGGTCTGAAGAAAAAAGCTGGGGTAGCCATTCTAATATCGAATAAAATAGACTTTCAACCCAAAATTATCAAAAAAAGAAAAAGAGGGGCACTTCATACTCATCAAAGGCAAAATCTTCCAAGAGGAACTCTCAATTCTGAATATCTATGCTCCAAATGCAAGGGCAGACACTTTCATTAAAGAAACTTTAGTAAAGCTAAAAACACACATTGCATCTCACACAATAATAGTGGGAGACTTCAACACCCCACTCTCATCAATGGACAGATCCTGGAAACAGAAACTAAACAGAGACTCAGTCAAACTAACAGAGGCTATAAAACAAATGGACTTAACAGATATTTACAGAATATTTCATCCTAAAACAAAAGGATATGCCTTTTTCTCAGCACCTCATGGCACCTTCTCCAAAATTGATCACATAATTGGCCAAAAACCAGATCTCATCAGATACAAAAATATTGAAATTGTCCCATGCATCCTATCAGATCACCATGGACTAAGGCTGTTCTTCAATAACAACATAAGTAGCAGAACACCATCATTCACGTGGAAACTGAACAACATTCTACTCAATGATACCTTGGTCAAGGAAGAAATAAAGAAATTAAAGACTTTCTAGAGTTTAATGAAAATGAAGCCAAAACATACCCAAACTTATGGGACACAATGAAAGCATTCCTGAGAGGTAAACTCATAGCTCTGAGTTCCTACAANAAAAAAAAAAAAAAAAAAAAAAAAAAAAAAAAAAGGAGAGAACATACACTAGTAGCTTGGCAGCACATTTGCAAGCTCTAGAAAAAAATGGAAGCAAATTCACCTAAGAGGAGTAGAAGGCAGGAAATAATCTAACTTAGGAGTGAAATCAACCATGTGGAAACAAAAACAACTATCCAAAGAATCAATCAAACTAGGAGCTGATTCTTTGAAAAAGTGAATAAGATAGACAAACCCTTGGCCAGACTCACTAGAGGACACAGGGATAGCATCCAAATCAACAAAATCAGAAATGAAAAGGGAGACATAACAACAGATCCTGAGGAAATTCAAAACACCATTAGATCCTTCTACAAAAGGTTATATTCAAAAAAATTGGAAAATCTAGATGAAATGGATAACTTTCTAGACAGATACCAAGTTCCAAAGTTAAACCAGGATCAGATTAATGACCTAAACAGCCCTATATCTCCTAAAGAAATAGAAGCATTCATTAATAGTCTCCCAACCAAAAAAAGCCCAGGACCAGATCGGGTTAATGCAGAGTTCTATCAGACCTTCAAAGAAGACCTCGTTCCAGTTCTTCTCAAACTATTCAACAGAATAGAATCTGAAGGTACACTACCCAATTCATTCTATGAAGCCACAATTACTCTGATACCTAAACCACATAAAGACACAACAAAGATAGAGAACTTCAGACCAATTTCCCATATAAATATCGACGCAAAAATATTCAACAAAATTCTAGCCAACTGAATCCAAGAACACATCAAACAGATCATTCATCATGACCAAGTAGGCTTCATCCAGGAATGCAGGGATGGTTTAATATACGGAAATCCATCAATATAATACACTATATAAACAAACTCAAAGATAAAAACTACGTGATCATATCCTTAGATGCTGAGAAAGAATTTGACAAAATCCAACACCCATTCATGATAATGTCTTGGAAAGATCAGGAATTCAAGGCCCATACCTAAACATGATAAAAGCAATCTACAGCAAACCAGTGGCCAACATCAAAATAAATGGTGAGAAACTGGAAGCAATCCCACTAAAATCAGGGACTAGACAAGGCTGCCCACTTTCTTCCTACCTATTCAATATAGTACTCGAAGTACTAGCCAGAGCAATTCCACAACAAAAGGCGGTCAAGGGGATTCAAATTGGAAAGGAAGAAGTCAAAAATATCACTATTTTCAGATGATATTATAGTATATATAAGTGACCCCAAAAACTCCACCAGAGAACTCCTAAACCTGATAAAGAGCTTCAGTGCAGTAGCTGGATATAGAATTAACTCAAACAAATCGATGGCCTTTCTCTATACAAAAAATAAATGGGCTGAGAAAGAGATCAAGGAAACATCACCCTTCACAATAGTCACTAACAATATAAAATATCTTGGTGTGACTCTTATGAAGGAAGTGAAAGATTTGTATGAAAAAATTTCAAATTTCTGAAGAAAGAAATTGAGGAAGATTTCAGAAGATGGAAGGATCTCCCATGCTCATGGATTGGCAGAATCAATATAGTAAAAATGGCTATTGTGCCTAAAGCTATCTACAGATTCAATGCAATCCCCATCAACATTCCAACTCAATTCTTCAAGGATCTAGAAAAGACAATTAGCAAGTTCATCTGGAATAACAAAAAACCTAGATTAGCAAAAACTCTTCTCAACAATAAAAGAACTTCTGGTGGAATCAAGCTGTGATTGGGTCACCCCACTCAGGATGATGCCTCCAGATCCATCCATTTGCCTAGGAATTTCATATATTCATTGTTTTTAATAGCTGAGTAGTACTCCATTGTGTAAATGTACCAAATTTTTGTATCCATTCCTCTGTTGAGAGACATCTGGGTTCTTTCCAGCTTCTGGCTATTATGAATAAGGCTGCTATGAACATAGTGGAACATGTGTCCTTATTACAGAGCAATCATAACAAAAACTGCATGGTACTGGTACAGCAACAGACAGGTAGATCAATGGAATAGGATCAAAGACCTAGAAATGAATCCACACACCTATGGTCACCTGATCTTTGACAAGGGAGCTAAAACTATCCAGTGGAAAAAAGATAGCATTTTCAATGAATGGTGCTGGCACAACTGGCAGCTATCATGTAGAAGACTGGGAATTTATCCATTCTTATCTCCTTGTACTAAGGTCAAGTCTAAGTGGTTTAAGGATCTCCACATAAAACCAGAGACACTGAAACTTATAGAGGAGAAAGTAGGGAAAAGCCTAGAAGATATAGGCACTGGGGGAAAATTCCTGAATAGAACAGCCAAGGCTTGTGCTGTAAGATCAAGAATTGACAAATGGGACCTCATAAAGTTGCAAAGCTTCTGTAAGGCAAAAGATACTGTCAACAAGACAAAAGGGCCACCAACAGATTGGGAAAGGATCTTTATAAATCCTAAATCAGATAGGGGGCTGATATCCAATATATACAAAGAACTCAAGAAGGTGGACACCAGAAAATCAAATATCCCCATTAAAAAGTGGGGCACAGAGTTAAACAAAGAATTCTCAACTGAGGAATACCGAATGGCTGAGAAGCACCTGAAAAAATGTTCAACATCCTTAATCATCAGGGAAATGCAAATCAAAACAACCCTGAGATTCCACCTCACACCAGTAAGAATGGCTNNTGCAAGCTTGTTCAACCACTCTGGAAATCAGTCTGGCGGTACCTCAGAAAACTGGACATAGTACTACCGGAAGATCCAGCAATACCTCTACTTGGCATATATCCAGAAGAGTTTCCATCTGGTTATAAGGACACATGTTCCACTATGTTCATAGCAGCCTTATTCATAATAGCCAGAAGCTGGAAAGAACCCAGATGTCTCTCAACAGAGGAATGGATACAAAAATTTGGTACATTTACACAATGGAGTACTACTCAGCTATTAAAAACAATGAATATATGAAATTCCTAGGCAAATGGATGGATCTGGAGGGTGTCATCCTGAGTGGGGTGACCCAATCACAAAAGAACTCATATAACATGTACTCACTGATATGTGGATATTAGCCCAGAAACCTAGACTACCCAAGATACAATTTACTAAACACATGAAACTCAAGAAGAATGAAGATCAAAATGTGGACACTTCACCCCTTCCTAGAATTAAGATCAAAGCACACATTGAAGGAGTTACAGAGATCATGTGTGAAGCTGAATCAAAAGGATGGACCAACCAGTGACTGCGGCTGCAGGGGATCCATCCCATAATCAGCCACCAAACATAGACACTATTGTATATAGTGCTGAAAGGGCCTGATATAGCTGTCTCGTGGGAGACTATACCAATGCCTGGCAAACATGGAAGTGGATGCTCACTGTCAGCTATTAGATGGAACACAGGACTCCCAAGGAAGGAGCTAGAGATAGTACGCAAGGAACTGAAGGGGTCTTCAACCCTATAGGTGGAAGAATAACATGAACTAACAAGTACCCCCAGAGCTCATGTCTCTAGCTGCATATGTAGAAGAAGATGGCCTAGTTGGCCATCATTGTGAAGAGAGGCCCCTTGGTCATGCAGACTTTATATGCCCCAGTACAGGTGAATGCCAGGGCCAAGATGTGAGAGTGGAAGGGTAGGGGAGCAGGGCGGGGGGAGGGTATAGGGAACTTTCTGGATAACACTTGAAATGTAAATGAAGAAAATATCTAATAAAAATTGAAAAAAAAAGATGTTAGTTAAAACAAATTACTGTAAATAAAAGCAAGAGTTAAATCAGCTTAGTATATGGAAGAAAAGAACCCTAGTGCAGACTCCATAGCAAAGTAAAATACTGTAGAAGTATAAACATTAGAATTGTTTGTCTTCAACATAATTGAAAAATAATTACCACGTTCAAATTGTAGTGTTACTGCGTTTCCTATATGATAGGTCATCAACTTTTGTTATTCATAATACCAAAGGTTGTACAGGGAATCTGGCACATAAGATTATACAAAGCCACACAGGAAATGACCAGTATTGAGTAAGAAGGGATAAAGGCATTCTATTCTAATGATCTGCTGAGTCACAGAGGTTCTCAGGAAGAATGTCAGGAAGACATAATCATTTCTTTCTTGAATGGTTGTGGTAACTTAGTTATCAGACCTTCTGATCCTAAAAGAGTCTGTGTACAGTGTATGTCCACGTGCACAATGGGATTATATTTATATCCCCCCACACTGGGAACAAATATTAATGTTTAATTATTCTCAAACTAAAATGCTAAAGTTCTGAGAGGAAAATGTTAGAAATACAAGGCATAGAGGCAACCATACAACAACACAGGAAATGCACCAATGATTAAGTAATAACCTGCATGAAATTAAAAGCTTTCTGTACATTAAAGGAAACTACCAGTCAAGTGGAGAAAAATCTTTGATGCCTGTATTTCACTCAAGTGCTTACAACCTACATGCATAAGGACAAATACAGATTTATTAAAAAATCTCTTCATAAACTTTCCAGCAAACAAGTAGTTAAGAAAATGGGCAAGGATGGCCTAGTTGGTCATCAATTGAAGGAGAGACCCTTAGTCCTGTAAAGGCTCTATGCCTAGGTGTAGGGAACTGCCAGGGCCTGGAAGCAGTGGGTGTGGGTGGGTTGGTGAGCAGGGAGAGGTGGGAGGGGATGGGAGTATTCAGAGGGGAAACTAGGAAAGGGGACAACATTTGAAATGTAAATAAATTAAATTCTAATTTAAAAAAATAAAGAAAGAAAGTAAAAGAAAATGGGTAATGATTTCTTTATAAACAAAGCACCAATAGGCAGTAAATGGTTCCTGAAAGTATTCAATATGTTTACCTATCAAGATAATGCAAATTAAAAATTCTTTGTTAGTCCAGCGTGGTGGCACACACCTTTAATCCTGGCACTTGGGAGGCAGAGGCAGGTAAAGAGTTCGAAGCCAGCCTAGTCTACAGAGTGAGTTCCAGGACAGCCAGGGCTACACAGAGAAACCCTGTCTCGAAAAAAGAAAGAAAGACACAAACAAACAACAACAAACAATATTCTTTGTTATTGCACTGCACTCCTAGAATGATTAAGATCAACAGAACAGACCACAAGAAATGCAGATTATGGTGTGGGAAAAAAGGGATCTTCATTCTATAATGGGAGGAGGTTAACTATTTTGTTCATTATAGAAATAAATATGAAGATTTCTCAGTAAGATAGAAAGGACTACAATATAACACAGCTATATAATATCTGGGCATATACCGAGAAGACTGGATGTTCTGTCACAGAGACACTGCACATCCTTGTTAAGTGCAGAATTTAGAGCAGGAGAGAAATGATGGTCATCAGCAGATAATCGAAGTGTGGTATAAATACAGAGTAGATTTGTAAATCTGTAAAAGAAAAGATAATCATGAGACTTTCAGGAATTAGATGGAGTTACAGTGATGTTAGCAAGGTGACATAGACTTGGGGAAAATAAAGCAGATATTCTGTCTCAGAGACTGATGTGAATCACAGTCTCTCTCTATATATATGTAAGAGTGTGGAGAGAAAGTGGTTTTGGACAATAAATCCAAAAAGGAGATCACAGAATGAGGAAAAAAAAAAAGACTTGTTGAGGAATAAAAGGGAGGAGTATAGAACAAATGTGTCATTAAAGTGAAAATGATTATATATATAAAACATGTGGGTGGGATGGAAGAGAAAAGTTTAAGAAGAGAATGAAAAATAAATTTAATGGAAAATATCATAATGAAATCTAATACTTAATACCATGTATGATAATTAAAACATGTAAAAAACAAAGCCAAATTAGAAAAAAGGCGTGTAGTTTCATAGTAAATTTTGCTCTTTAATAATGACACTTTTCATAGTCAGTCAATGAAATGTGAACAACTTGCACTCAATTATTAAAGTTCTTAGGAACATTCTTGTTTTGTCTTTTATAAGAACTGTATTACAGTGGAAGGGCTGGGGATTGAACCCAGAGTCTCATGAACAAAAGATGAACACTCTTCCATTGAGCTACAATCCTACCCTTTTTATATGAATTTTATATCAGTATGACAATTTGCAAAAGGATGATATTTGTAATCTGTATTTTTTTGGTAATACAGTGGATGTGTTGTCATTTTCTGCAAGGAAAAGCCTTGTTTGTGTCCCTTGAGTTTTCCTTGTAGAACATGCCACAAATGTTTACTTATCTTTGCTTTATAGAATGTGCTTTAAATTGCAATAATTTCTCACTAAAAGCAATGCATTTATTAAGACCTACTTCTTATGCTTAATTAATTATTTTGCTATTACAAGAATTTTTCTGAATGACATTCTCATGGTGTAGGTGCCCTGTGAAAAAAGAATAGTTTTTCTTATGAAAGAGGAATTGCTGTTTTATCCACCAATTTCACTTCTTAGTACGAGTAAAAAGAATTAAAATCAGAGTCTTAAAGAAGTACCTCCTTAGACATATCCACAACAGAATCATTCACAGGAGCTGAATATTACAATCACTTCACATGTGTACCACCAACACCAACAAAAATGTATGATGAATAAAAAGTGCTGGTCACAAACAATGGTATAACAACTATTCTTTAAAAAGAAACTAAACACACTCCAAAACATGGGTATGACTAGAGACACTGTGTTAAGTGCTATGACCAGTCACATTGCTGTATAACTCTTTGTTATACATTGTGTTTTCATCACAAACCCATGGCTATATTTTAACTACAGTGACCTGCTACAAACACACAGAGACTAAAATGACGATGGCCAGTAAGACTGCTCTACAGGTAAAGGAGCTTTATATCTAGTTTGATGAGCAGCATTCATTCCAGGGTCCCACATTATGGAAAGAGATACACAGCTCCTAAAACACATCCATTAACTTCTATACATGTACTCTGTATGAGCTGCCTTTGCCTTCACAAAAATAAATGAATTGTGTAATGCAAATTTAAAAAAAAAATTAGAGTGATGATTCACATGGCTGCAAGAAGAATGTGACTGTTCCAGGGACACAGTCTTGAGTTTGTGATGAAAATGTCCTGCGACTCAGGTTATGACTGAGCTGTATACCCACCATGGTTAGCAGTATAAAATGTTTGTAGTTTGAAATTAGTTCTAATCTTAAGTGTAAGGGGATTATGGTTAATATATGAAAAGTTGAGGTTATGTTATATGGTACACAGCTACAGTGAATGCAGTCAAGTAAAGTCAAAACTGACACAGGCTCATAGGTTAGCAATATCAAATTTAGGGTCCCAATGATGAATTTGCATTTTTGTTTATAAAGAAGAAATTGAAGTATATTAGATAGGAGTAAAATATAGAGATTTGTTTTCATTTGGGTTTCTCTTTGTAACAGCAATCCCTGGCATCAACCATATATATGGTATCTTCTGAAATTCTACACATTGGTCATGAAAAGAGAAATAGAGAAACCCATACATACCTGTGTCTATTTTCCAGAAGTTGAGAAGCCTAAATGGACAGGCTTCACATGCCATGACCACTGTATGTGTTTGTTCTTGCAGATAACACATGAGCTGGAATCACATAAAAACAATTTTAAGATGTATTTATTGAAACAAAGAAATCATAGAAATATCTGTCATATTTCTGACTATCTGAAGTACCAAGAAATAAAACATTTTCCTACCATGACAAATATAGTTCATTCAATTTATGAATTAATCTTGATGCTTCCATACAATTCAATTTTCCTAATTAAACGATCACCTTATAATTCTACCACTGATAAGATAATTTCATTTACTAGAATCAGTATCCGCTTTCACCCATTATTTGAATCCTGCTTTATAGAGATAAAAATATAATGTAGAGATTTTGAGAAGTATAAAAACTGGTGAGTAGGAGGAAGAAAATGAATAAAAGTACTTTAAGATATTAGGTTAAGATGTGAATGTCGCAGATAGCTTTTTCCAGCCATTGCAAGGTCCTGGATGTGGATCCCACTGTCATCAGTAGAGAAAAAAAAATCCAATTAAACCTTTCTTTGAAAGTCTAAAATTTAGGAGGAGATATGCAAAATATATATATAAAGAGGTAAAGGGAAACAGAGACAAAGAGAGAGAAGAGAAAGAGAAAAAGGCTAAGTGAAGAAAGGAAAGAAGAAAATGAGGTGATATCTGTGATAAGAGAAACTCAGTAGCCTCCTACAGAAGGAAAAGGGTTCACATAATGTGAGGAGTATTAGAGACAGTCTGCTCTGGCCCAAGTTGTAAATACCCCAATTTCATCCAAAAGCCCATTCAAGTTCCAATGCCTAAACCAACCCACAGTCCCTTTTTTCCTACTATGTATGCCTTAAGTTCTTTCTCTCTTTCTTTCCTTCACCTTTCTTCCTTACTTAATTTCTTTCTTCCCCCTTCTTTTTCCTTCCTTCCTTCCTTCCTTCCTTCCTTCCTTCCTTCCTTCCTTCCTTCCTTCCTTCCTTCCTTCCTTCTTCCCTTTCTTTCCTTTTTTTGCTTCCTTCCTTGTTCCCCTCCTTTCTCCCTTTGTTTCAGTAGAGCTGATGTAATTTTTAATATAGATTTTAACTACAACTAAAATTAAGAGAGACTGTTGTGAAAAGGTAAGATGCTTCTAGGAGCACAAGCATGCCTTTTCCCAAACCTGCTTCCTAATGTCTTCAATTCTTACTACTCCTGTGCACTGGACTCTTACCTCAATGCTGGATGACACCACTGTAGTCACTGTTGTGAGAAGTGAGCCAGCTGCAGCTGCAGTGAGACACTCTCCCTCAGTTAAAGGTTCATGATCTCCTGATATTTTTTCCCAGAAGACAGGTCATTTTAAACTCAGATCTAGAACCATGTTGACAGCATCTCCTCAAGAGCCTGAGGTAACTTTTAAAGACCTTGGTCCTGAGTTCCTGTCAGAAAACCAAACAAATAGTATGGATGACAGGAAACACCCCAAGGAAGCAATTGGGAATCAGAATAGGAACTTTTCTCTCAGTCTTTGAAACACAGGATGACATAGAGGCATGCAGAAGGCACAGGGTTTCATTGCTATGGAAGTATAATTTCATGACCTTGCCTCTGGAGGGTCCTACCCTGGTCACCCAGAATCTTAGAGTTTTAACATCTCAAGTGTGCTTAGTCCCAAAGATACTCATGACAAATGGCTAACTGAGGGGCCTATTAACATATCATAGCAGATTCTGGCTGCCAGATTCTCACAGCATTGCAAACAGCCTCTTATAGAGTTTGGTTCCTTTCAGGACTACCCCTGTCATCTAAATTAAAATTCTTTATATCCTCATCTTCCCTTCACTTCCTCTAGCTCCTCTATCCTTTAAAACCAAGATATGTTGGTCTATGAACTACAGTTATCCCATATCTACCCAGACACAGGGTAACTGTGTGCTTACTGCTTAGAAGAAAATAGAGCCATCCCCGACAGTGAAAGGGGCTGAGCAGAGAGGACCAACTGTTGGCCTTATTTCTTCTCAGGGTCCTCCTTGTCTTCTTGGTTCTTCTCACACACTGTTTTTGTTTCTTCTGCAGTGTTTTCTTTGACTTCTGTTGCTCTCCTCACCTCTCTTCTCTTATGCCTGGTTCTGTGTATGGGCCTTGTTTAATGTGCTACAATTTCTCAGTGCCCTAGATGCTTCCAAATGCTTCTGAATGTTCTCTGTTTCATATCTACAATAAAAACCTTCTTGTCAATGAGAACTTGGTGTGGTTATAGCCACATTTTCATTCAAAAATGTCCAATTATTAATGCACTACATTCTTCCGGTTAAGGTTTTGAAATGATTAACCCATGTTGTGTGTGTGTGTGTGTGTGACTCTTTGTTGACTCATGTTTTAGAGAAATACATTGTATGTGCATAACACATTTTATACACATTGTTTATAAAGTTGGGTAAATCATCTCAGTGTGAGCTATCATGAAGAGGACTGATGGGAGCTTAGCTTTAATTGAATGCATGTATAATAGGAATGCATGCTAAAGTAGCAGGTTTCATGAAGCATCATTATATATGGGGGTTTGCCTTTCTCAGTATAATTACAGAAAATGTAAATATGATTATAACTGTATTGATGCTTCCAGTAGCAGTATGAGAGATTTGTCTTTTGATATGTCTTTGTGGATGTAGTATTGGTAGAATTATAAATTCTATTTTTAAAAATAAATGGTGTGTTAATTAACAAAATTATTTTTGCATGTTTGTTTTTAAACAATGAAGAAATTGATATTTTCCTTTATGATTTTAGAAAAATATATTTTCCTAAAAATAACTAGCCTGAGGTGAGATAGTACAATCAGGAGACAAGAACAATTGTTTTTACAGGGGACTCAGTTGAGTGCCTAGAACCAATTTGGTAGATAAGAGCCATCCAAGATGAACCTGAGCCCTCATCTGAGCTGCATGAACAATCATTATATATATGGTATAGGTACATATATACCTATTAAAATACATAAAAGTAAACATTTTAAAAAATGTTTACTACCTTGTCACTAGACAGCTTCATCCTTTTAAGTTCTGTCATTAATTATATTCAGGATCCTACAAATTTGAGGTGTATAAAAGGGAAATTTTTCTTTCCCTGCTATCTATTTATGCCTAAATATGCCTAAAACTTTATTATGCTAATCACTGAAGACATCCTCCTTCAAGAACACTTCAGGTGGATTCTTCTGTGGAATCAAAAAAGAATAAACCTTTATGTCTATTTCTCTCTTATGATATAAAAAACATTTTATATTCCCTGTAAATTTTCCATTAAGTAGATTATAATTACTTAATTAGTTAAACAAACTTAAGAATTGTGTAAATGTCAGATTCTGTACTTAGGGGGTAAAGCCCAGGTTCTTTTAATGAACATAACTGAAAAGAGAAAAGCACAGAAAATATAATTTACAGCCTTAAAAATGGGAACCATCATGGGAAAGGTCTGGCTACAAAATGAATCATAATTGCATAGATATATACAATGGGGGCACTTCTCCTACCAGGAAGCAGCCTTCACATGCATATAGCCACAAACAGATTCATCATAGGAAGCAGCCTTTAGTAGGTAGAGGTAGCCTCCCCAGTGTCAGGCAAACGTGATATCTACTATACTATTGAAACCCAAGTAGCTTCCAGAGTGCAGAAAGCAGTCTGCCCTACCAATAAGTAGCCTCCACATAGCAGGAGGTGGGTCCTATTATAAGTGAACATATTTGTTAGAGTCTCACTTCGAAAATTAGAAATAATATTAATGTGGCTTACTCCATCTGTTTCTTCAGATTGTTGTTTCCACCATCTTGATATAAAAGGAAAGATAACCTACTGGTGTACAGACTGGAAACATAATTATGTGTCCTGTGGGGAATAGATCAGTCTTTCTCGTGATTGTGATCAGACTCTAAGTACACAATCTATAAGTATATTATTTCCTGGTTTCTTACCAAACAGAGCACTTATTGCAGGATATTTGCTCACGCGGTGAACTCTTGTTGGTCTGTGTTCTGCCAACCTCAGGACAGGCTGCTCCCTTGGGAAGCTGAAAGGCAGGGGGTTTGACTGCTACCAGGAGGGTGCTAGCCTTTAGGGAAGAGTCTAGACACTGCTCTGGGTGTGGGAAATCCTAGGCTGAGATGTGGGAAAGCCTGAGCAGGTATTACCTGACTCCCAGGCTCCCAATCTCTGCTAGAGAACTGCTCAGAGAAGTCAGGAATGAAAAGTTAGGGGTCCACAGACCTGAGACAGGGCTGGGACCAGGGGCTACCAAACTCCTGGACACCTAGGCAGGCATTGCTGAGTGGTGAGGAGTTGGGAGCGGAGTTGGGAGCAGAGTTGGGGGCCGGGAGAAATGTGAGCTCTGGAGAGATGTGAGCTCTGGAGAGATGTGAGCTCTGGAGAGATGTGAGCTCTGGAGAGATGTGAGCTCTGGCTTAGCTCAGTGTGATGATTCTGCTTAGCTTGGTTGTGCTTGTGGCTGGAAGCACAGAGAGGACTTCTATGGGAAGCCTAGGCTGCGTTATGGTGGAAAATGTATGCATACCTACTTCTCATGGTCAGATTAGAGATTAAATACTCTTTTCAGGAAGGAATGTCTAGGAAGGGAAGCTTATTGGCTAAACCCCCAGGATCTCTAGGTATCTCATTAGCATGGAGAACTCTGTACTGCAACTATGTGACCATAGGTCACATTTCTTATATGGGGAGTGTGACACATATCCCAGGCCAGGAATTTGTCAGGGAGAGGGAGTTGCCTAAATCTGAGGTGTGTAGTTACCAAGCTTCCTGGCATGGTTTCCCATTCCATAAACCTTGAGATTGTGTTATTCACTGAAAAACAAAACAAAACAAAACAAAACAAAACAAAACTTTTTCTAGTGTGGTGTGACTCAGCCCTTAGCACACAGCTTTAATTCCCTCAGGCTGGAATAAAGACACACAACTTTAATTCAAACAATGAAAGTAAAGTTAGTTTGTAAAAGAGCAGGGCAGGGGATGGGGGAGGGTATAGGGGACTTTCGGGATAGCATTTGAAATATAAATAAAGAAAATATCTAATACAAGTTGGAAAAAAGGAGAAAAAAAGGACTCACCCATGCTTGAAACTAATTGAATGGCAGACAAAGTGACAAATCAGAGAAAGATTTGACAGAATAGAATAGGCCCAACTCTCAGGAGAAAACAGAGAAAAAGAGGGCAATTTTAGCAGGATAGTTATAGACAGGCTGCAAAGAGAGAACAAGCTAGAACAGGTGAACACAGAATGAGTCAGAGAATGAGATGGAGCCAGAAGGTTAGAATATATTGCCAAATTAGCCTGAGGCCAAGCAGAGCAATTCAGGAGAGGCTGAGAGAGACAAACCAGACTGAATCATTTAGAGTGGAGAGGATTTGCAGACATAATGGCTGAGTTGAACCATACCACCAGAAAGAACTAGAAAGGGTGAACTTATTCAGCAGTAAATCTCAGAGGGTGAAAACAATTAGTCTTATATTAGATTGTAAGGAGGCTAGAAGCTTCAGGAGTAGGCCTGGGTTAGCATATGGAGGCAGTATGCATTAGAAACAACAATTAACAGGCAAAGAAAATTTACATTTATAACTACTATTTACAGAACACCTGTCTGTAATTTTGTCTGCTGGAAGGATTGAAAATTACTTCCAATTTACTTTGCCTTAGTATTTTCTTGGAGTAAAAGTAAGAAAAAAGTTACACAAATAAATTCAAGAAAGGAATTATGAAGTACTGGAGGAATTTCTTCCCATGAGTTTTTGGAGTTCTCAGTTTGTTCCTTGAAGAAGCACAGATGACTTACAGCTTCAGGGCTAAGCCATGCTATAGCCAGTATTGGAAATGATGTGGAACATTCCCAATTTTGTTGTCAGTGGTGATTTCTTGTGTAAATGCAAACAACAAACCCAGTAACAACAATATGCATACATGCTGTTGTTAAGGTGTCAGGAGGGATCTAGGAGACACTAAAAACTATCAAGTAATCTTCTTGAGATGTTTTTATTGTGGATCTTTAAAAAAACTACAGTGGATGAGCCCTCCTATGCAAGGCTAAAGAGATATCCTTGTCATTCATATATATATATATATATATATATATATATATATATGAATAATATATATATATATGACTAAGTATTAGTAAGTATTAGTCCACCCTTTTTGGCAGATTTCTGCTGATTGACAAGGAGGTACTCTCTTGTAGTGATACTATATACATAAATAGATGATTTCTTAATCCTTTTTTAAAATTCTCTCTTTTTTAAAAATTAGATATTTTCTTCATTTACATTTCAAATGTTATCCTGAAAGTCCCCTATACCCTTCCCCCGCCCTGCTCCCCAACCCACCCACTCCCGCTTCCTGGCTCTGGCATTCAATTTCTTAGTTCTTAATGATAATATTATAAGAATTCCTAAAATTATACTAATAATTATTAAACCTCTTATAACATGACTGCTATTATAACCCTGATATGAAAACTGCAATTAGAACTCTGTCAGTCTCCATGTGTCAGGAGTTAATTGCTTCTGAGATATAAAGCAGGTATTCACAACTTAGAACATATTCCAAGAAGTTGTAAAAAAATTAACCAATGGCCATAAAAGAGTTAATGATTTATTGTAGGTGCAAATATAGAAGATAACAATTCATCTATACAAAAACGTCAGTGATAACTTATCCACAAAAATTATGATTTTGGGGCTGGTGAGATGGCTCAGCGGGTAAGAGCACCCGACTGCTCTTCCGAAGGTGATAAGTTCAAATCCCAGCATCCACATGGTGGCTCACAACCATCTGTAACGAGATCTGGCGCCCTCTTCTGGAGTGTCTGAAGACAGCTACAGTGTACTTACATATAATAAATAAAATAAATCTTTAAAAAAATTATGATTTTTAACTCTCCATGAACCTGTAGGAGCCAGTGACAGAAAACGAATGTTTAGCTAGATAATTACTCTTAATGAAAGCACATGTAGAAATCTCTGTTGTAAACTTCTTATTCAGTTTATGATTGAATTTATGTTTGAACTTTTAGTGAACTTTTATAAAAAAAAAAAAAGATCTTGGAAAAACCATGTGATCTATTACCCTAGGAAAGGTACCAAAGGCCAGAAATAATTATATTACATGACATTATTACATCAGAGAAGGAGAGAGTCAGATTAGGAGGAGAGAGCAAGATTGGGAGGATGAAGGAGAAGGACAACAGAGTAGAGTAATTTAGAAATTTAGAGAGTAGCTTAGAAACTGATAGAGCAATCCACAGAATGCAGAGAGAAAGAGGGACAAAGAAGAAACTTCAGAGAGAGCAGGAAGAGGAGGCAGGCTTCTCCTTAACATGGTGTGGAACAAGTCTTAACAGCCAGGTGGCTTAGTTTTACTAAAGAGGACAAAGCTTTTTTTCTTACGGATTTGGGTTTAATCCATTTAGCAATAAAAAGGAAAAGGATAGAAGCTTTCTTTATGCAATAATAATTGTAGCTCATTTTTCAAGCAAAATGAGTGAGTACTTTCTGCACCGGCACTTGGTCTTTTGCTATATATGCATATGTAAGTATGGGTTTGTAAGTATGTAATTATGAGATAAGTATGCAGCTGAAGCCAACTGGAATATATGAAGATGTATGAATGTGTGTGCTTAATTTTGTATATGAATGTATGTGAGTTTATACATATTTGCTTGTCCTTGTTCAATAAATGTTAATTGATCCAAACCTCTCTCCTGCAGGACAGGTGAAAGGCAAGGCTTCTAAGCAATAGAGGAAAAGGCCCCTGCAATTCATCCTTTACTTAATCCCTGCTATTTTATGATGAGTTGCTACATGCCAGAGACTCTGCAATTTCTAGCCTCAGAGGAACTCGGGCAGGTGGGTCAGGTATCACTGCAAAATAATTTAGGATCAATATGGGTTAACATTATTATAATAAAAAGCAACCCTAGTTTATCTCAAGAGCAAGTCTTGAGAACCAGCACCCCAGAGCAGGCCCTGGGCATTGAGGTTTGGTCTTTTGCTCTGTATTGTAATGCTAATTACTTTCTCCAAGACCTTGTTGGCCCCAGGAAGGAGAGAATCCAGCAAGCAACCCCAAGTGAAGCTATAGGAACTCTCTCTGCCCCAGCAAGTTATCCCTGATTGATGAATAAAGATGCCTACAGTGTATAACTGGGCAGAAGTGAGATAGGTGGCATTTGTGGTTTCCAGGCTTGGGGTTTGAGAAGAACTTCAAGGAGGGAGAGAAGGTATGTTTTCAATTTCCAATAGAAAAATTATGCTTTTGTGCTGTTAAAAACCATTCTGCCCTAGGAAAGATATATTCCGCTGGTCAAAGTGAAGACCCTGAGTCGGGGTTGGGCAAAGTTGTTTTGCTTTCATCATATAAAGAAATGCTATGCTAATGAGAGCTAACATGTGGTAGGATTTCAAGCCCCTCGGACTGGCCAGCCTGTCTCATTGAAGTATGGGGCTTCCATGGGAAATCTAATAGAAACGCATGAGAGCTAACTTAAAAATGGATGATGTCATGCTGGTATGATCAATCAGTCTCTATAAACATGGGCTTTCATGGGAGACTATCCAAGTATATTATACAGTAATGAAAGAAAATTTAAATAAAGTTGAATATAGAATAGGATATTAAATTAATTTATATAAAGAGAAAGAAAAATGCAGGATATTTACTGATATATTAATTTACAAAAATGGAGAAAGAAATGGGAGCTGATATAAATATTTTCAGGATACATAGATAAATAAATACTTGGGAGATGAATTCAGGGGAAGATAGGTTCCTTGTGAGTTTGAGGCCAGCCAAATGTAAAGGCCAGATTCAATTCATCCCAGGATACACAGAGAAATCCTGTCTCAAGAAATAATAATAATTGTCTTAAATTGTTGTCATTATCAAAATGAAGGTGGTTATAAATTCACTGGTTATGATAGCATTACAATTCCTCTATGAGAGAGGTCAAAATAGATCAGACCTAAATAAAAAAGGGAGCTGCTAAATTGAACTAGTCTATACTCTTTTTTTTTTTTATTCGATATTTTCTTTATTTACCTTTTGAATGTTATCCCCTTTCCCTGTTTCCCCTCTTACCAGAAACCTCTCTATCCCATCCCTCCCTGCTTCTGTGAGGGTGTTTCTCCACTCACCCACCCACTCCTGCCTCCCACCTTAGATTCCCCTACACTTGGGCATCTATCAAGTCTTCAAAGGACCAAGGACCTCTGTTCCCACTGATGCCTGACAAGGCCATCCTCTGCTACATATGCAGATGGAGCTATGTGTACTCCTTGGTTGGTGGCTTAGTCCCTGGGAGCTCTGGGGGATCTGGTTGGTTGATATTGTAGTTCTACCTTTGGGGTTGCAAACCCCTTCAGCTCCTTCAGTCCTTTTTCTAACACCTCCATTGGGGACCTCAGTCTTAGTCCAATGGTTGGCTGTGAGCATCTGCCTCTGTATTTGTAAGGCTCTGGCAGGGTCTCTCAAGAGACAGCTCTATGAGGCTCCTTTCAGCAAGTCTTTTCTTTTCTTTTCTTTTCTTTTCTTTTCTTTTCTTTTCTTTTCTTTTCTTTTCTTTTCTTTTCTTTTCTTTTCTTTGTTTGTTTGTTTGTTTGTTTTTTGGTTTTTCGAGACAGGGTTTCTCTGTGTTTCCTGGCTGTCCTGGAACTCACTTTGTAGACCAGGCTGGCCTGGAACTCAGAAATCCGCCTGCCTCTGCCTCCCGAGTGCTGGGATTAGAGGCGTGCGCCACCACGCTCAGCTCAGCAAGCATTTCTTGGCATCCATAATAGTGTCTGGGTTTGGTGACTATATATGGGGTGAATCCCCAAGTGGGACAGTCTCTGCTCTACATTTTGTCTCCATATTTTTTCCCATGAGTGTTTTGTTTCCCTTTCTAAGAAGGACCGAAGCACCCACACTTTGGTCTTCCTTTTTCTTGAGCTTCATGATGTCTGTGAATTGTATCTTGGGTATTCAGAGCTTTTGGGTTAATATCCATTTATCAGTGAATGTATTCCATGTGTGTTCTTTTGTGATTGGGTTACCTCACTCAGGATGATATTTTCTAGTTCCATCCATTTGCCTAAGGTTTTCATGAATTTATTGTTTTTTTTAAATTATTTTTTCTTTATTAGATATTTTCTTCATTTACATTTCAAGTGTTATCCAGAAAGTTCCCCATACCCTCCCTCCATCCCCGCCCTGCTCCCCTACCCACCCCCTCCCACATAATGGCCCTGGCGTTTCCCCTGCCCTGTGCTCATGTCTCTAGCTGCATATATGGAAGAAGATGGCCTAGTTGGCCATCATTGGGAAGAGAGGCCCCTTGGTCATGCAGAATTTATTGTTTTTAACAGCACTTGGGAGGCAGAGGCAGGCGAATTTCTGAGTTCGAGGTCAGCCTGGTCTACAGAGTGAGTTCCAGGACAGCCAGGACTATACAGAGAAACCCTATCTCAAAAAAAAAAAAAAAAAAAAAAAAAAAAAAAAAAAAAAAAAAAAAAAAAAAAAAAAAAAAAAAAAAAAAAAAAAAAAAAAAGATCTTGGCTGTGAACAGGAAGAAAGATATCAAAAAGACCAAACACGACAGGTAACATGATTTGCTGTTCCCTCTACATGGAAATGGCCCTGAAACTGGCTGAGACATAAAAAAAAAAAAAGTCTCTAGCCAGAACTTTAGCTATACATAGCAATTGGATTCTGTTGGTCTCAGAGTCACCATTTCATCATTCCATATGGCATGAATGGAGATTTATATTACAGTTTGGTTATATAATCAAACTGAAGCATTGAGAAAGACAGTTAGTTGTCTCTTACCTGCTCAAACAAAGAACAAAAATTCATCTTTTACTGATCTGTACATATTGCATACTCCATGCACTATATTAATATAAAATATATATTACCTCTAAAAGCTTTATGTTTGCAGAAAAACAAAACAAAGCAAGACACAAAACAAAACAATAACAACAACAAAAATGAAACAAACAAACAAACCAACAAAACAAAATGAAACAAAACATCAAGCGTGCCAGCCAGACAAGATTCACCATCAGAGATGTTAAGATACTGAGACTTGCTCAAAACACCTATTTTCTCAGCATACAGAGACCAGACAACAGATGCTACAGTTAGCTTTATTAAGACTAACACTTTTTTTTCTCACTTTCTTGTGCCCCCCCCAATGAATTCTTTGTTTCAATTAATCAGGAAGCAATTATAAGAAGAACATCATACAAATCCTTTAAGTTGAGGTGGATGGTTGATTGGTGAATAATAGAAATATTGTTATTTTAGAAGATGTTTTTATAAATAATTATGGTCTCACACAGGGGGGAAATGAGATAGAGAGTTTAGACTCAGGGCTTTCTATCTCTCATTTCCTCTTCACCATCTTTTCATTTCTTAAGTAAAAGGGGTAGGGGTTGAAAAGAAAAGGAGAGGATATGAAAATATTATGAGACATGACAATAAAAATTAGATTATTGAGTCTATTCTTAACCAAAAAATATTTAATAGCCATAATCTTACAGTGGTAAAGATCTTTCTATTTTGATGCAAAATGAGATTATACTTAGTTACACTGGTACAGACTTTTCTTGTACATTAATACAAAAGTAAGTTTTTTGATACATTGGTATAAGTAATTTTATATTAATACAAATTCAAAATTATTTTTATACATAATATATATATATACATATATATATTAGTGTTTACCTGTGAAGCTATACTAATACAATTCTTAAACATATAAAATTCTAGTTTTTTTGAAAACTGCTATTATGAATTATTAAGGATGATAATAATTCAAGTTAGGAAATATTAGGGATGGTTAAGAAATACAAATTAATAGTCAGATAGTCAAACTCATAGTCATATTAGATACTAGTTTATTTAATTACAATAAAATACTTTCAAGGTTATTCAGAGAGTAAATAGCTAAGAATAAACAATGTTTGACAATTCAGATATACAAAGCGAAGGACATATGGGAGGTTGTAGATGGCAGGCTTGAGATATCTTGTGATTTATTTCAGAGTCCTGGTGCCTGCTTATCTTGGAATGCTGGTTCTTCCTTAACAGCCCTAAGTGTCAGTTCAGGGCAAAAAGACCATCTGGTTCTGAGGAGCAGCCTGTGTGAAGGAGGAGGGGTGACTCAGCTCCCAACTAATGGTTAATTGGCTCTCAGGTGGGAGCTGTTAAAGGCCTGGTTTCCCTCATCCTGGTTTCTCACATGCACATAGACCAAAGTGATGCTATGTGACCTTGCAACCCAAGTTACCATTAATTGGTGAGTAAATATGCCTATAACCTATAGCTGGGCAGAATTGAGATAGGTGACATTTGGTGTTGCCAGACTTGGGGTCTGAGGAGAACTATAAGGAGGGAGAGAAGAAGGTAGAAAGAGGAAGAAGCCACTATGGGATAGGTGAATTGTGAAAACATAGCTACATGGGCTACCAAATTGGAGTTAAGAGATGTCCAGATGGAACATGTCAAATTATACCTTGGGGTTACTGATGGAGAAGTAGATCTTAATAGCATAGAGGGTAGTTATATACCCACTCTAGTGCTGATTAAGGCTTATTATAATAATAAAAGTTTTGTGTCTTTTATCCTAGAACTGAATGATCAAAAGCAGGACAGAACCTCCTATGGAGACGAAATATTTTCTACAACATGCAGATGAAACATTAACAGCCTGCAAAGAAAGACAAAACATTGCTAATGTTTCTGAAAGGAAAAAAAAAGATCTCTCTTGCTGAGAAGAAACTTTTATAACAAATTGCAAAAGGGGAAATGCATGGAGATAGTCTAGAATAGCAGATTTTCCACTGATACCAACACGTGTATGGTGCATAAGCACATAATTAGAAATTTTAATGTGGCAGAAATGTCTCAGGCAGATATATAAATATCCCCCTGCTTTTATTTAAGCCTTTTTACATGGACACTTTCTCCCTGCAAGGTGTGGTAGTTGACACCTTTGGTTCCAGCACTAAAGAAACAGAGGGATTATAATTTCCTCCACAACGAACCAGGTCTACACAATGAAACAAACAAACAAACAAACAAACAAGCAAACAAACATGACAAAAACCAAACCAACCAAACAAGAAAATTACCACAACCATCCAAACAAGTATTTAAACAAAATACCTGAAAGTCTAAGAAGTGATTTGAACAATGATTTCTAGGAATGTGAGTATAATGTGTTTGAAACATTCACCACCTCATCCATTATGTCAATGACTGAGAACTATGAAACTATAGACCCCAAAAGGGGATCCAATCTAATTACATTCATATTAAGTCTTTCCAAATTTGAATATTTACACTAAAGCACTAGTAGGCACAAAGCCATTTTTCTTATGCTAGTCTCACTGTTGTGGATGCATGTGAGAGCCATATTTCAACACCAATAACCTGACTCTACCATTGTATCACTTTTCTAGACAGGGTATGTTACTAACATGTAGTAGCCAAAATGGAAACTCATGGTGCCATGTCCCACCCCAGCTTCTGTCTTCCATGTAATGGGACCAATGCAAGTGTTTTGAACCACATTTGTAAGTGTACACAGAGGTTCCAACTCAGTCTTTCTGATTACAATGTGAGTACATCCTTGACTAGGCTATCACCCAGACCTAAGGCATCTCCTCTAGATTGTTAAAATCTTGCTGAAATGTCAATTCCCCAGTCTCACTTTTAGCATGAAAACAAACTAAATTTAGGCATGTTTATCAAACAACCAATTTTGTTTTATTCTGTTAATTTAGAACAGTGAGTATTCTCCCCTGTAAGGATTTTGATGGAGGGAATACATCCACTAATGACAGAAACTATGATACCTAGTTAGAACTTCTTCCCAAATGCAAATGACTGTCTTTTCTCCTGACTTAGCTATCTATCACCCCAGTTACTCACTATCAGAAAAGTCTTCAAGCACTCAACAATCAGACCCTGCATGAATCTCCATGTTTCTCTCTGTTGATTCCCACTTCTCTACCATGGCAAATTTATCTTTGCAATGTCCAGTGATGAGAAACCTCTTTAATACCAGTTGAGAAATGTGCACCTGGCTATACTTTTGTTGCTAAAACCACTGGGCAAGCATCTCCCAAAATCTTTGCAGCTTCTGCTTTACCTACAAGCCATTGTCATTTGGCTGAGCACTTGAGGAGTGAGAGATGGCCTTTTCAGACTTCACAACAGAACCTTGGGTTAGAATAAACTATATTTTTTAACATAAGATTATTTGCTTTTGACTCAAGGTTATAAGATTCTCTGAGCTGTGAACCCATCCTTTTGTGAATCCCAAAAAGATTCAACTATGGCAGATTGGTATCTGTTTTGTGATTGAGGATCTGTTTCAATGGTTGGTGGATGTATAAAAACTATAAATTGAAAAGAGAACAGACATATAATTAATGTGAAAAATTAACTAAGAGTTCTGACTCAGTTGGTTTCATTCTTACCTGACAGTAGACTAACCACAAATGTAAAAAAGAAGCAAACAAAATTAGAGGAAGAACCCCTTCCTTATGGTTGAATCACATAAAGTGTCATAACAGCTCCAGCTCTGTATCTTTAATGCAATTCTTTTTTTTTTTTTTTTTTTTTTTTTTTTTTTTTTTTTTTTTTTTTTTTTTTTTTTTTTTTTTTTTTTTTTTTTTTTTTTTTTTTTTTTTTTTTTTTTTAAAGATTTATTTTATTTATTATATGTAAGTACACTGTAGCTATCTTCAGGCATTCCAGAAGAGGGCGCCAGATCTCATTAAGGATGGTTGTGAGCCACCATGTGGTTGCTGGGATTTGAACCTATCACCTTCGAAAGAGCAGTCGGGTGCTTGCAATTCTTGATGACTCCCTGGAGGGGGACCACACCCTAACTATGGATAGGAAGTCACTGTGGTGAAAGGGAACAGTACCATAAATGGAAGAAATAGTAAGATTAGCATTTATCTTCCAGTAACTCTGATTCTGTTTTTTTCACAACTGTTCATTCCATAGTTGTTAACATTTCCTAATTTCCACAGTCTTTTATCCAAAGTGTCTCAGTGAACAAGGTCACTGCTTTGGTACTCATTCCTGTTGATTATATTCTGCATTTTACATAATTAAAGCAACACTGTTCAGAAAAAGCGTTCATATGAAAACATTTGTTTTTAGGAAATCACCACTTATTCCACAGTGTGTCACTGTTTTCTTCCTGAATATAAATTTTAGATGACAAGATTGATCCTAACAATTAGAATGGTTGGAGAAAATCACTGTCATTTAATCTCACCACACAGAAGAAAGAGGCTGGCACAATTTTGTGAGTTTAAGATCAACTTGGATTACATTATTGCTAGTACAGCCTGAGCTGCATAAGGAGAAACTTTCTCAAAAAGAAAACCAAATCAAACAGACAAGCAGAAAGGATGCATGAAGTAGTGAGACAGCCCTGGAATGCTGTACTAGGGGGTAAAAGCCACAGAACTGGCTGCAAAGTTAATTGCAACTTCTTATTGAGTTGTGGAGCATACCAATCTAAAAGACACACTTTTGCAAAAACAAGAAACACCAATATATGAATGTATGTGTATATATATTACAATATACCACATACACACACATATCTTGCCTCAATTTTCTGAAAACACTTTCTATAATTTTGTAGTAGCATTTCCATGACACAAAAAATGAGAAGATTTATTATTTTGGCTAACTGCTGATTATTATTATTATTTAATGGTATTATCTGAGATAGCTTCAATCTCATAGAAAAAATGCACAGTTAATAAAAAGCTTATCCATACAAGTTTACTTAGATTATATTGCTACATAATAATGTTTGCCTGAAAGCTGAGGTGCCCTATGATCCATAATTAGTACTGTTGCAGCATATGTCACATAGAGCTTACTATACATATCCTACCTAAAACACACATTATGTCACATAACCCCAGTTGAGTTATTAAAAGTAGACAATTTATTTCTATATAACATTATTATCTTATCTTTTAGCACCTTTAATATTTTCATCACAATGGTGCTGTTTGTGGTAGAAGAAAATACAATATTTTCATGAATTCTAAGCAAGAATAACTGTAGCATTAGCAACTTTGAGTCTTTAAAATATGTTTACACTCAAATTATGGAAAAATATTTCATAAGATAAGACAAAGTATTGTTCAGATGAACAAAATTATGACAGTAAAATCCTCAGAGGTTTTGAGATGGTCAACAAGTGACAATTTTATGATATGTATAGAATGCTCACAGATAATCAATTAGACAAAACATAAATAGTTGAATCAGAAGATTAAAAATATGCTCAGTTTCATACAAAAATAAAACAAATATAAGAAAAATAATAATATAATAAATATATAAAATATTTAAATAAAATAATATAATAAATATATAAACAAATATAATAAAAACAAAAATAAGAAAAATATTTCTTGTTATGTGAAAGAGTAAATGGGAACAAAACTAAAGATCAGGTATCTGAATGAAACAAAACTATAAGTGTAGATAGATACAAACCATCTAAACAAACAGGAAGATGGTTTGGTTGTATCAAAATTATTTAGAAAACAATAAGTTGATCCCTCATAAGAATGTCACTAAAGTCAGATATTGAAGGTCTCCCCACCAAATTCCATGTTATATATGTTACAATCAACATGCAGATTTTGGAACTTTTAGAAGATCAGTGGTAAGCACATGGCTTAGTGGCATGTGCGTATTCTAAGAGAGTACTGAAGGAATCCACAACAGACATATTTCTTCTTTGAAGAAAAGTAATTTTTTTTCCAGGAAAAGTTATTATAAATTAAGTACATTATTAATATAATTCCTGAGGCGATAGGGACACCCCAGAGGTATATTTCCCTAAACATGTGAATATATGCAAAGAAGAGAATTTGCACACAATTAAAATATTTTAATTAACCTTGTAGAAAGTGGATGTTATAGCACACAGAATGTCACAGAAGTAAAATGAATGAAAAATGTCACAGGTGATGATGACAGGTTTTAATTACTTTATATTTTAAGTTATACATTAATTATACATAGTAATAATTATATTATGGTACTTTCATTGATTCACATTATGTGATTATGTCATATTTATCCTTAATTACCTCATTCATATTCCCATTTTACTCTCTCTGGGGTTCTTTTGACCTCAGTAATTCATATTTTACTCTGATTCTATTTTGTTCCTTGTTTTCACATGAAAGAAAATGTAATGCTTGCCTTTGTAAGGCTAATATTTTAAGGAGACATATGTTCTTTTATTTTTCTACAAAATTTTCAAGCCAATGATGACATTTGAAGATGTAGTAATTACATACTAGAAGCATTGAACAACAGTTCAGAGCTGGAGAGCTGGTTCATTGGGGAAAAGCTCATCGTGATTTTGCAAAGGAACCAAGTTCTGTCCCCAGCAAGTATACCAGGTGGCTCACAACTGCATTTAACTCCAGTTCCAAAGGATCCAACATGCTCTTCTTGCAGCTGTAGGCATCAGGCAATGTACATGGTGCACATACATGCACTGAGGTACAAGAACAAACACAAAATAAAAAAAAATCTCAGGGCCTAGGAGATCACTTGGTGGCTGAGAACACTGATAGCTCTTCTAGAAGACCCAGGTTTTATTTCCTGCACTAAATGTTGGCACACAAGTATCTATAACTTCAGTTCTAGTGGGTTTAAGACTATCTTCTGCCTTCTGAAGGAATATTATGCATGTGGTGCACAGAAATACATGCAGGAAAAATTAACATACACATAAAAATTAAGGTATGAACACATGTACAAATATATGTACGTGTATGAGAGGAGAGAGAGAGGGAGAGAGAGAATAAGGTCTGGTCTCAGAGGTGTATTTTTTTTTTTCATAAAATTGCCTATTATTGGATAACTCTTATAATAGGATTCCATGTATTTGAAAAATTACTTATTATTAGATAATAAATACTGTAAAAGTAAAAAAAAAAACCACTATAATAAAACAACTATGATCAAATCACATGAGAAAGGTGTCTGTTAAAAGAAGATTGACATTTTCAAACTGCAGTTTTGGCATTCTACAATAGATAAAGGGATATTGGAATATACAAGAAGAGAGAGATTTCCTTGGCTCATGCAGTATTTGAAGGAAGCTATCTCTTATTACAGAAGGATAAAAACAGGCTGCAACTAGACTTGAAATTGGTGATGAGAACAAATGGGAAATATATTGGAAAACATATTTCTAAAAATATAAACATACTTACTCCCCATAGTCCTGAGCCTTTGGAGTAGACTGTAAAGATTACATGTATAGAAGAGATTGAGTAAGAGATGACAAATGTACAAACCAGGATGAGGATAGTTTTGGTGGCTTGGTCCTCAGGAGAGACTTTTAGAAAATGCTGAGCACCATGGATATGCTTGACTTGTCTCTTGTGTCTGTAGAGGACACTCACCATGGAGATACTTGAGCAGGCCATGAGACTCAGACACAAGCCATCAGAGAAGCAGAGTAGAAACATATACAGTGCAGTTGCCACATTTCTGGAAGTAAACCATGAGCAGTATCCATAATTCACCATGTTAGTTACATTTTTTATGTAACTGGGTCCTAATACTCTTGATGGAGTCAAGATGTTTAGAAGCATGTACACAAGCCAACTGACTGAGCAGGAAGGACCAATGTACTTGGTGACTCTGTGTTTAAACATTATCCACCTGGTGTTGCTGGGGCTAATTGTGATTGCTTGAAAGCAACTCAGTAGGCACATAGCATACAGGGACATTCCCCTCACTATTCGGTAAACGTAAACTACCAATTTACAACCAATATCATCCAGGAAATATTTAAATCCCAAATCTGACAGTGTCTCTGGAATGCCTTTTGAAATGATAGTTAAGCAGTTAGCAAAAGTCAAGTGCTTTATAATGACGTCTTTGGGCATTAAACGCTTTCTGGTAACTATCATAAAGACATAATGAAATAGTATTGAGGAATTACCAAGAATTCCCACTGTAATATGAAGGAAAAAGAATACTCCCGTTGCCAAGTTTGCAGGAGTCATTTTCATTCCTATTAAAAAGGTAAATAAATTTATTATGATTGCAACCTTGGAAATAAACTGCGTGTCCATTATTTCATAGAGTTAGCTTAAAGAAAATAATTATCACTTTATTGAATTTATATAGGTCTTTCACTGAAGAATATTTAAAAGTTTTTTTCTTTATGTAAGTATATATTACTCCAATATTTCAATGACAAAATATTAGATATGTTTACTAAAGTTTAATGTTTTCTCTGGATGTGATATTTGACCTCTTTCACCTTAGGACTCAAGAGACAGAGGAAGACAAATCTATGAATTTGTGGCTAATCTGGTCTACAGAGACAGTTCCAGGACAGTCTTTGCTACACACAGAGAAAGGTCCTAATCACAAATGCACAGATGTAGTCCCAAAACGTCTTCTAACCTCCATACATATGCACTCTTATGTACACATTCTCTCCCCAACAATAGATAAATTATAATGAATATTTTAAAAGCATTAGAATGATGATCAACACAAATGCGAATAGAAAGCAACACATGTTTGTTTCAAGTACTCAGAGTTTTGTGTTTATGATGAACTATTCTGGAGATCAGCTGAGGAACAGTAGAACCATTATTCAGACAACTGAACTGTATACTCAGAATGGTTAACCTGGTAAATATTTATAGTTTGATATTCATTCCAATATTAAATGTAAGGGGATTGTGGTTAATACACGAGAAGTTCTGGTAACTAAGAGAGCTACTCAGGTGGCAGTCATCTAAATTAAAAACTATCTTTATTTAATAAGTTATCAATATTGAGTTTAAGGTCACAATGAGGAGTTTGTATTTTTGTCTATAAGAAAAATATAAAAGTGTACTAGTTAGGAGTCTAATATGGTGGAGTTTTGTTGTTGTTTTGGGTTGGTTTCACAGTAATCCCTGACATCAGGCATATATATTATATCTTCTGAAACTCTAGACAGTAGCCAAGATAATATGAATAGAGAAAACCAAACATACCTGTGTCCATTTTCCAGAAGTGCACCGGGTGAAGTAGACAGGCTTCATATGACAAGAGCACTGTATCTGTATGTTCTTACACATAACATGTGGGCTGGACTCATATTACAACCAGTTTTGGCTATATTTTATAAATGTGGAACTAGAATCAGAAAAACATTTGTCATATTTCAAATAGCTGAAACACTAAGACAATAAACATATCCTAACATGTATTTACTCCTTACCTGTAATCCATTCAATTTTTACCTAAATCTTTAAGCACCCATAAAATTCATTTTTTTTCCTGGTAAAAAAAATTCATCCTATAATTCTACAATTGATGAGACAATTTAATTTATTCATATAAGTATTCTATTTCACACATTTCTATGATCTCATTATTGAGAAACAAAAACAGAATGCAGAGCTTTCCAAATGTCTATAAATAATTGAGTGGGAGGAAGGTAAAGAACAAAAGCATCCCAAGCTATTTAGCATATGATGGGGAGGTAGCTCATGGCTTTTGCAGGTATTGCAAATCTCTGGGAGTTTTGAATCCAAATAAATATTTCTTTTAAAACTAAGATCTAGATAGAATTATGCAAAAAGAGACAGAGATAAGATAAAGGATATGTAGATGGTGAAAAATAGACAGAGGCAAAGTGATGAAAGGAAAGAAGAAAATAAGGTGATATCAGTGATAAGAGAGACTCAGTAGTAGTTTATGTGAAGAAGAGGGTTATTACACAGCTTAGGGAGGACTGGAGACAGTGGACTCTGCCCAGAGTTGTAAATACTCAGTTTCATCAAAAACCCATTCAACTTCCCACTCCTTAAACCAATACAGGAGCCCTGGATTCCTATCCTACCTTTTCTGTAACCTTTGATTTTCCTTCCTTCCTTCCTTCCTTCCTTCCTTCCTTCCTTCCTTCCTTCCTTCCTTCCTTCCTTCCTTCCTTCCTTCCTTCCTCCCTTCCTCCCTTCCTCCCTTCCTCCCTTCCTCCCTTCCCCCCTCTCCTTTTCTCTTCCCTGGTTTCACTTACTGCTTTCCTTCTATTGTTCCTTACTTCCTTCTTTTCAACAGTTTTTAAAGTATTTCATAATACAGTTTTCAAGTGCAATTAATATAAAGAAAGGTACTTGGTGAAGAAAATAATATACATCAAAGAACAGGAGCATGGCTTCTTTAATGACTGTTTTTTAAAGTATTTAGTTCTTACTATTTCTATGCAGTGGTCGCTCATCTTATGCTCAATGACACCATGATGGTGTGTGTCACCATCAAAGATCTGCTAAAACTGTACTGAGATACTAGTCCAGATTTTAAAGTTCATGACATCCTGTTGTTTCTTCCCAGCAGATTGGTGATTATCAACTCAACAATCTATTAATGATAGCATCTCCACAAGGGTGTGAAGTAAAATTTAAACACATTGGTTGTGAGTTCCTGGTAGGAAACAAAAAAGATGTGCAAATTACACAAGCAACTCCAAGGACTCAATTAGGAAGCAGAAAGGGAACTTCTCTGTCAGTCCTTGGAGCACAGAGTTTATGGCAGAGAAGTGTATGAGGGACAGAGCTTCAGTGCTATTAACTTATAAGCAAGTTGCACGGCCTTGCCCCTGGAGAGCCTTTCCCCCCTATTCAGAGTCGTACACAGTTTAAAAGTCTCAAAATGTTTTTGTCCCCAAACCACTCTGGACAAATGACTAACTCTGGTGCTTATTGACATATCAAAGGAGGTTCTGGCTGCCAGACTCTCATAGCATTGCAAGCGCCTCTTACAGAGTCCTGGCTTATCTTAGCACTTCTCTCTCCTGCTCCTGCTATTCTAACTAAACCTTTCTAGCCCATGTGCTTGTCTTTCCTTCTCCCAGCTTCTCTTTTCTATAAGCCCATACATTTTGACCATGTATTCTTGGGCTCTTTGTGCTCCTTTTCATCCTCCTGCTCTTGGTGGTGATGGTTCTTCTTCTTCTTCTTCTTCTTCTTCTTCTTCTTCTTCTTCTTCTTCTTCTTCTTCTTCTTCTTCTTCTTCTTCTTCTTCTTCTTCTTCTTCCTCTTCTTCTTTTTCTTTTTCTTCTTTCTCTTCCTCTTCTCCTTCTTCAGAATAATATATATTCCAGATTTTATTCTCCCCTAATTCCTGTCCACCCTCTGACTGTTCCACATCTGATACCTTCTTCCTAACTCCTGTCTGCACTAGGATGTCCCCACCTCCCACCCACCTGACCTCTAAACTCCCTGGGGCCTCAGTCTCCTGAGGGTTAGGTGCATCATCTCTGATTAAACACAGAGTTGACAGTCCTCTGCTGTATATGTTTTGGTGGCCTTAATCAGCTGGTGTATGCTGCCTGGTTGGTGGTCCAGTGTTTGAGAGATCTCAGGGGTCCAGGTTACTTGAGACTGCTGGTCCTTTTACAGGGTCACCCTCCTCAGCTTCTTTCAGCCTTTCCCTAATTCAACCACAGGGGTCACCAGCTTCTGTCCATTGGTTGGGTGCAAATATCTGCTTCTGACTCTTTCAGCTGCTTGTTGAGTCTTTTGGAGGATGAACTTGGTTCCCTTGGCCTCTCTTCTCTTGCTTACATTTGTCTACTCTCCTCTTATAGCCAGATTCAGTCTCTACTAACCATGTCTACTATTCCATACCTGCCTTATAACCTTCCAGATGCTGCTGGCTGTTATATCTTTCATATCTACATTAAAGATCTTCCCCTCAAAGAAATCTTGGAGTAGTTATATCCACATTTTCATTCAAAAATTTTCAACTTTCAGGAGTATGAGAGAAAAGAGAGGTTAGGAGTGTGTTGGCATTCCCTCCTTCAGGTCTAGTTTTCCAAATGATCCATCAGTGTTGTGTGTGTCAATCTTTGTTGACTTCCATCCTGTAGAGCACTCAATTGTATGTATGTAAAATCATTTATATTGGAAATTGATAAGTAGTTCTTCTTAGTGTGAGCTGTGATGAATGAGGCTGCTGTGTACTTCGCTGTTATTGAATCCAGTTATACATAGGCCTGCATAAGGAACAATTCTCGTTAAGTACCATTAATTATTGTGATTTGCCTTTTTAGTATAGTGACAAAGATTTAGAAACTCACTGCAACAGTAGCCATGCTTCTAGCAGCAATTTCAGAGGGTTGTTCTTTGATCTGTCTTTATTGACTCTTGATTGTGGTAGAATGTTTTAATCCTTTTCAACTATATGTTTTGGAAATTAACAAAATTTATTCTCATATGTATAAAACATAATGAAATAGAAATTTTTCTTTATGATATTTGTTCATGACAAAAGATATTTTCCTAAAAGTAGCCACCCTGGAGTCAGCTGAGGAGTCAAAAGCACTTGTTGCTTTTCAGAGTACCTGGTTGAGTTGCCAGAATCCACTCCTTGGGATAGAACCACCATGCCCTTCTTCACCTATTTCTTTAGTCTGTTCTTTCCAGTGTCTTGATATGAAAATAAATATACTTAACTGTTGGGTAGCATGGAAACACAATGTGGATTCTGTGGTGAATAGCTGTGGTTGTGTTTAGACTTTTTTTTTCCTATTTATTTTTCCTTGGATATATATATATATTTATTTATATTTCAAATGTTTCCCCTTTTCCAGGTCTCCCCTTCAGAAACCTCCATCCTATCACCTCTCTGCCTCTATGAGGGTACTTTCCCCCACATCCCATCCTCCCACCCTGGCATTCCCCTACACTGGGTCATCGAACACCCTCCAGCCTGAGGACCTCTCCTCCCATTAATGTCCAACAAGGTCATCCTCTGCCATATATGTCTTCAGCACCATGGGTCACTCCATGTGTATTCTTTGGTTGGTGGTCCAGTCCCCAAGAGCTCTGGGGTATCTGGCCTGTTGTCACTATTACTTCCAGATTGTGAATTTATTATTCTCTGGACACTTTCCAAATAGACTAAATGTTGTGTTTCCCTAATAGCATCTATCTGAACATTTAGAATTACTTTCAAACCACTCTGTCTTAATATAATCTTGGCATAAAAACAAAATCAAATTACACCGAAAATTTCAAGAAGAAATTGGAAAGTGTTGAGAGGAACCTTTCTTCATGAGTGTTTGGAGTGCTCAGTGTATTCTAAGAAGAAACATAGATAACTCAAATGTTCAATGCTAGTCAATGTCCTAGTCAGTGTTGAAGATAATAGAGATACTCAATACTTTGTTACCAATGGTGGTATAGTGAGTGAATAAAAAAAAGCTAACCCATTAAGAGTAACATAATATTTGCAGGCAGAACATTCATATCTTGCAAAGAAATACAAAACTCTGAAAATGTTTTCCAATGTAAGAAAAACTGATCATGTTTGCTCAGAAGCTTTTAAGCCAATACGAAAAATATATGTTGATAATCATGAATCAGCAACTTCTTCTTGCGGGAAGGACAACACATTGCATAGGTACATGATTAGTAGTTTTAGGTTTGAAGAAGAGTCATCAGGCAGACAAAAGGATATCCTCCTGCCACTATTTAAGCTTCTGTACATGGATACCCCCTTCTTGTCTATTTAATAGAAGTTTACCAGCAGGGCTGAACCACTGGTAAATTCACTGATGAACCCAGACCTCCACCAGTACAGAATTCTGAAAGTTATCCTCCCTCCCTTCTTACTAACATTGAGATTTGAGAGACATATTATGAAGATGTTGTCTCAGAAAGAAGTAAATTAGTGTGAAGAAAGCCAGTGGCTTTTTGTTCTCTCTTCTTTTTTCTTTCCTTTCTTTCCTTTTCTATGTTTTACTGTTTACTTGTTTTTCAAGGGTTACTTGTAGACTAGTCTGGTCAGAAACTCAATAAGAATTGAGAGGGAACAAAATACAGATGGAAGGAATTACAGAGACAAAATTTGGAGCTAAGATGAAAGGATGGACCATCCAGAGACTACCCCACCTGGGGATCCATCCCATAATCAGCTTCCAAATACAGACACTATTGCAAATGCCAGCAAGATTTTCCTGAAAGGAACCTGATATAGCTGTCTCTTGTGAGGCTATGCCAGTGTCTGGCAAATACAGAAGTGGATGCTCACAGTCATCTATTGGATGGAACACAGGGCTCCCAATGGAGGAGCTAGAGAAAGTACCCCTTTCAGTTAGAAAGCTGAAGGGGTCTGCAACCCTATAGGTGGAAAAATAATATGAACTAACAGGTACCCCCAGAGCTCGTGTCTCTAGCTGCATATATAGCAGAAGATGAGCTAGTCTGCCATCATTGGGAAGAGAGGCCCCTTGGTCTTGCAAACTTTATATGCCCCAGTACAGGGGAATGCCAGGGCCAAGAAGTGGTAGTGGGTGGGTAGAGGAGCAGGGCGGGGGGAGGGTATAGGGGACTTTCGGGATAGCATTTGAAATGTAAATTAAGAAAATATCTAATAAAAAATTGAAAAAAATTTAAAAAAAAAAGAATTGAGGATGTCTGCCTACCAGTGTTGTAGTTGTACTACTACCCTACTTCTTCAAGTATTTTGTGTGTGTGTGTGTGTGTGTGTGTGTGTGTGTGTGTGTGTGTGTGTGTTTGTGTTTCCTGCTTTATTTAATTTTTAAAGCAGTGTCACTTTATAAAGCCCCCACTGTTCTGGTACTCTACATATAGTCTAGGCTGTACTCAAACACTCAGAGATTGACTGCCTCTGTAATCCTTAGTGCTGGGATTAAAGGTGTATTCTACCATGACTGGCATTTAGAAGCACTATAATTTTTAGTGTGAATCGTGTCTCCTGAAATTCACATGCTATGTTCTTAACCACAAAGATTCTGTTCTTATTTCAAGAATCTATAACCTCAACACCAAAGACAAATCCTAAATGCCATTATGCCTAAGAAGGCTGGAGGCTTGGGATTAGAAATTCTGAAGTCTAACTTACTCTAAAAGCATAACATTGAAAAATTTGAATATTGAAACCTCAAGCTTCAATTCTGCTTCAAAAATACAAGGTGACACATGGTAGAGTTAGAAAGCCAAATTCTGATCATGGTATGCTAATAATTGAATCTTCAGTGTAAAGATACATAATTTCTCTGCATTGATATTCATTCCTGTTGATGATGTTTTGAAATGTAGTAAATTAAAGCAATTCTGGCCAGAAGAATCATTACTATGAAAATATTGCTTTCCTATATATAATACTTACTCCATTATATATCAATATTTTCTTTCTTCATGTATATTTCTGGAGACACACTTGATTCTAACACTAGAATGCTTGTAGAAAGCCAGTGCCTTTAACCTCAGCATGCAGGTGATATGCCTAATGTAGTTCCCTGAGTTTGAGGCCAGTCTGGAATAAGTAGGGAGTTCCAAGAGAACAAGGGCTACATAAAGGAAAATTAAATTAACAAAATAAAATATAACAGACAAAGTGTATGCTTTAAGAAGTGAGGCTGCTTCTTGTACAAAGCTCAAGTCTAAGTGGATCAAAGAACTCCACATAAAACCAGAGACACTGAAATTTATAGAGGAGAAAGTGGGGGAAAGCCTCGAAGATATGGGTACAGGAGAAAAATTCCTAAACAGAACAGCAATGACCTGGGCTGGAAGATTAAGAATTGACAAATTGGACCTCATAAAATTGCAAAGCTTCTGTAGGGAAAAAGATACTGTCAATAAGACAAAAAGGCCACCAACAGATTTGGAAAGAATCTTTACCAATCCTAAATCTGATAGGGGACTAATATCCAATATATACAAAGAGCTCAAGAGCTGAACTCCAGAAATTCAAATAACCCCATTAAAAATGAGATACAGAGCTAAACAAAGAATTATCAACTGAGGAATACCGAAGGGCTGAGAAGCAGTTGAAAAAATGTTCAACATCCTTAATCATCACAGAAATGCAAATCAAAACAACCCTGAGATTATACCTCACACCAGTTAGAATGACTAGGATCAAAAATTCAGGTAACAGCAGATGGTGTTGAGGATGTGGAGAAAGAGGAACACTTCTCCATTGCTGGTGGGATTGCAAGCTTGTACAACCACTATGGAAATGAGACTGGTGGTTCCTCAGAAAACTAGACACAGTACTACCAATTGATCCAGCAATACCTCTCCTGGGCATATACCTAGATGTGCCAACTGGTAATAAGGTCACATGCTCCACTATGGTCATAGCAGCCCTATTTATAATAGCCAGAACCTAGAAAGAATCCAGATGTCCCTCAACAGAGGAATGGATACAGAAAATGTGGTACATTTACAAAATGGAGCACTACTAAAATATCACTATTTGCAGATGATATGATAGTATATATGTGACCCTAAAAATTCCACCAGAGAACTTCCTTTTTTTTTTTTTTTTTTTGGTTTTTTGAGACAGGGTTTCTCTGTGTAGCCTTGGCTGTCCTGGAACTCACTTTGTAGACCAGGATGGCCTCGAACTCAGAAATCCGCCTGCCTCTGCCTCCCAAGTGCTGGGATTAAAGGCGTGCACTACCACGCCTGGCCCACCAGAGAACTTCTAAACCTGATAAACAACTTCAGTGAAGCAGTTGGATATAAAATTAACTCAAACAAATCAGTGGCCTTTCTCTACACAAAGGATAAAGAGGCTGAGAAAGAAATTAGGGAGACAACATCTTTCATAATAGTCACAAATAATATAAAATACCTGGGTGTGACTCTAAATAAGGAAGTGAAAGATCTGTATGATAAGAACTTCAAGTCTCTGAAGAAAGAAATTAAAGAAGATTCCAGAAGATGGAAAGATCTCCCATGCTCATGGAATGGCAAAATTAATATAATTAAAAATGGCTATCTTGCTCAATGCAATCTACAGATTCAATGCAATCCCCATCAAAATTCCAACCCAATTCTTCACCAAGTTAGAAAGGGCAATTTTCAACTTCATCTGGAATAACAAATATCCTAGGATAGCAAAAACCAATCTCAACAATAAAAGAATCTCTGGTAGAATAACCATCCCTGACCTCAAGCTGTACTACAGAGAAATTGTGATAAAACTGCATGGTACTGGCACAGCGACAGACAGGTAGATCAATGGAATAGAATTGAAGACTCAGAAATGAACCTACACACCTATGGTCACTTGATCTTTGACAAAGGAGCTAAAACTATCCAGGGGAAAAAAGACAGCATTTTCAACAAATGGTGCTGGCACAACTGGTGGTTAGCATGTAGAAGAGTGTAAATTGATCCATTCTTATCTCCTTGTGCAAAGCTCAAGTCTAAGTGGATCAAGGAACTGAACATAAACCAGAGACAATGAAACATATAGAGGAGAAAGTGGGGAAGAGCCTTGAAGATTTGGGCACTGGGGTCAAATTCCTGAACAGAACACCACTGGTTTGTGCCATTGACAAATGGGACCTCATAAAATTGCAAAGCTTCTGTAAAGCAAAGGACACTGTCAATAAGACAAAAAGGCCATCAACAGATTGGGAAAGATCTTTACCAATCCTAAATCTGATAGGGGGCTAATATCTAATATATATAAAGAACTCAAGAATGTGGACTCCAGAAAACCAAATAATCCTATTTAAAAATGGGGTACAGAACTAAACAAAAAATTCTCAACTGAGGAATACGGAATTGTTCAGAAGCACCTAAAAAATGTTCAACATCCTTAATCATTAGCGAAATGCAAATCAAAATAATCCCGAGATTCCACCTCACACCAGTCAGAATGGCTAAGATTAAAAACTCAGGTGACAGCAGAAGGTGGTGAGGATGTGGAGAAAGAGGAACATACCTCCATTGGTGGTGGGATTGCAAGTTAGTACAAACATTCTGGAAATCAGTTTGGCAGTTCCTCAGAAAAATAGAAGTAGTACTACTGGAAGATCCAGCAATACCACTCCTCAGCATATACCTAGAAGATGTGCCAACTTGTAATAAGGACATATGCTCCACTATGTTCATAGTAGTCTTATTTATAACAACCAGAAGTTGCAAAGAACCCAGGTGTCCCTCAACAGAGGAATGGATACAGAAAATGTGGTACATTTACACAATGGAGTACTACTCAGCTATTAAAAAACAATGAATTTATGAAATTCTTAGACAAATGGGTGGAACTAGAAAATATAATCACAAAAGAAGACACATGATATGCACTCACTGATAAATAGATATTAGCCCAGAAACTCGGAATACCTACAATACAATTCGCAGACCATATGAAACTCAAGAAGGAAGACCAAAGTGTGGATGCTTCAGTCCTTAGAAGGTGTAACAAACTACCCATGGAAGGAGTTACAGAGACAAAGTTCAGAGCAGAGACTAAAGGAATGACCATCCAGAGATTTCTCCACCTGGGGATCATTCCAATAAACAACTACCAAACCAGACAGTATTGCAGATGCCAACAAGGTTTTGCTGACAGGAGCCTGATATAGCTGCCTCCTGTTAGGCTCTTCCAGTGCCTGACAAATCAGAAGTGGATGCTCACAGCCATCCACTGGACAGAGCACAGGGTCCCCAAAGAAGGAGCTAGAGAAAGTACCCAAGGAGCTGAAGGGGTTTGCAGCCCTATAGGAAGAACAACAATATGAACTGACCATTACCCCCAGAGCTCCCTGGGACTAAATCGCCAATCAAAGAAAGCACATGATGGGACTCATGTCTCTAGCTGCATATGTAGCAGTGGATGGCCTAGTTGGTCATCAGTGGGAGGAGTGGCCCTTGGTCTTGTGAAGGTTCTATGCCCCAGTGTAGAGGTATGCTAGGGCCAGGAATCAGAAGTTGATGGGTTGAGGAGAAGGGGAAGTGGATAGGAGATTTTCAGAGAGGAAACTATGAAAGGGGATAATATTTGAAATGTAAATAAAGAAAATATCTAAAAAAACAAAACCAACCAACAAACAAACAAAACCCAAAAAACACCTTGGCTCCTCTCAGCACTATCCCAGCCATCTAAATTTCACCTATATAGACCTTCCGTTCTTTTCCCTTCTCCTAGTTTCTCTTTTCTATAAACCCAGGCATTTTGTCTATTTGCTGTTGGTCTCTTGTTTCTATGCAGGGTGCTTCTTCTCTTGGTTCTTATGTCTCTTTGTCCTCTTGATTTCTTTCTCCCTTTGTCCCCTGTCTTAGTTCTTCTATTGCTCTTTCCTTCCTCTTTTCAGAACTGGTTATGTCTAGTATATTGCTTTCTCTACATGTTTTGAACTCTTCTAGTTGCTTTTGGCTCTTCTATCCTTCATATCTACAATAAAAAACTGCTTCTCAACCTTACCTTGGTGGGGGATGTCCAAATTTCTTTAAGAAAATTTCCAAGTATTATGTGATATGAGATAATGAAGCCATCATAGCTCTGTGTGCTTCATGATTTTCCAAGGAAAGCTTTTGAAATGACTCATCTATTTTGCATGTGTCACTATTTGTTGGCTTCATGTAGTAGAGAATTCCAATGTATGTGCATTAAAGAACTTATATTGCTGGTTTTTTTTTTTTTACTAGATATGCTTAGTGTGATCTATCATGAAAGATTTTTGTCCATAAATAAAATATAATTTCCTAAAAATAATTACCCTGTGGTTGGAGAATTAGATCAGGAAAGGACAATTGATCCCTTTTTAGGGGATACATTTAAGTTTCAAGAATTCACTTATTGGTTAGCAGTTAGATTTATATAATATCAAACAGTTTTCTGAAATGATTAAAGTATTCTATGTACATAAATGTTTGAGGGTTCACATGTACATATGCATATATGTATATGTATGGATGTATGTGTATAGGTTTGTATCCTTGTTGATTCTGTGTTGGGACTTTTACATCAATTTTAACATATACAATTGTATATTCTCATTACTAATTTCTGTTTTAAACATGGGAAACCTGTGCTATTTTACCTTAAAATGGGGACTTTTATTAAAAGATTGATTTTTTTACAGTTAAAATATGAAATTGTGATCCCACATTTAATTGCTAATATTATTTCAAGGGTGTTTCAAAGAGGTTCTATCGAGGATAGAAGATCCACTTTGAACCTGGTTTATACCCCATGGGATGATGTAAATTCCCAATAAAAATGGCCAAAGAAAAAGAACTAAGCACAGAAATTCACATCTGTGTTTCCTGCCTGTGAACTAGAAATTAACACATACCCTCTATTTTTCCCTCTACAAATTCATCTTCCCTTGCTGCTTCTATCTTTCCATGATTGACAGAAAAGTCAGACTGTGGGGTAAAACAAATCTTTACTTCTTTGAGTTGCATTTGCGAGGCATTTTGTCAGAGGAACAAAAAGATAAGTAACACATCTGTCAAATGGTTTCTCACAAAATGACTACTGATCACTCTACACTATGAAAGAGTGAGTCATAGAAATTGTAAAGTTTAAAAATTGAAGTTTAAGCATTGTACAACAGATAAAAGAATATTTCTAAGTATATAGAGATGACCAGGGCTCATATCATCCTTGGAGGAAGATATCTCTTACTAGAGAAGAGTAAAAACAGGCTGGAGCAAGTCATATTTGTGATGAGTACAAAGGGGCAAAATACTGGAAAGCATATTTCTATAACTGTAAATATATTTACTCCCCATAGCACTGGATATTTGGAGCAGGTTCTAAGAACAGTCACAATGGAAGAGTATGAGTAAGAGATGACAAATGTGCACAGCAGGATGAGGATAGTTTGTGTGGCTCTGTCTTCAGGTGAGACTTTCTGAAAGTGCTGAGCACTGTGGATATGCTTGACTTGCCTCTTGTGTCTGTAGAGGATACTCACCATAGAGATACTTGAGCAGACCATTAGAACCAGACACAGTCCATCTGAGGAGCACAGTAAGAACATATACAGTACAGTTGCCAATTTTCCAGAAGCATGCAATGAGCAGTATTCATAATGTACTCTCTTAGTAGTATTTTTTGTGTAACTGAGGCCTGACACACTTGATGGAACCTTGATATTTAGGAGCAGGTGCATAAGCCAACCGACTGAGCAGGAAGGAGCAATGTACTTGGTGGCTCTGTGCTTAAGCTTCACCCACCTGGAGTTGCTGGGGCTGATTGTGATTGCTTGGAAGCAACTTAATAGGCACATCATATAAAGGCACATCCCCCTTGTTATTCTGTAAATATACAATATCAATTTACATCCAGTGTCATCCAGGAAAACCTTAAATCCAAAATAAGATATTATCCGTGGAATACCTCTTGAGATTGTATTCAAGCAGTTGGCAAGAGTCAAGTGCTTTATAATCAGGTCTTTGGGCATTAAATGCTTCCCATTCAATATCAAAATGACATAATAAAATAGTAATGACATATTGCCTAGCACTCCCAGTGAAATCTGGGAGAAGAGAAATATTCCCATTGCAAAGTGTTCAGAAGCCATTTTCATTCCTAATATAAATAAAATATATATTTTAGTACATATTTATTTCTATATAACTATAATTGATATATATTTATTGTATTATATTGTTCCATATTATATTTTATTATACATAATATATTATAGTAAATATAGTAAAATACATTGAGTATATATTTTAACATAAATAAAATAATACATTTATTATAGTCTAAAGGCCCTAGACATACATTATCAGTCTGCATTATTTCATGGAGTTAGCTTAATTTAAACATGTATTATTATTATTATTATTATTTTTTGCCTTTTATATCCTCATTTTGTGAGTGTACTGAATTTTTTTTTATTTTTTATTTTTTTTATTTTTTTTCCTCTCTTTATTAGATATTTTCTTCATTTACATTTCACATGTTATCCAGAAATTTTCCCTTGCCCTCCCGCGTCCCCGCCCTGCTCCCCTACCCACCCCCTCCCACGTAATGGCCCTGGCATTCCCCTGTTCTGGGGCATATAGAGTCTGTATGACCAAGGGGCCTCTCCTCCCAATGATGGCCAACTAGGCCATCTTCTTCTATATATGCAGCTAGAGACATGAGCGCAGGGGGAACTAGTTAGTTCATGTTATTCTTCC
>LR749992.1:1156862-1173937 GCA_902729485.2 Mus minutoides
CTAGGTGGGTGCGTGGTACCCCGGCCTTGCGCCCTGCTCTGGAGCTGAGTGGTGTGGGCCGGAAGGGAAGGGGTCCGCTCTCCGCCCTCCACCTGTCTATCTCCCGCTGCAGACTCAAGTCCCACGAGTTTGGACAGTGGTCCGGAGATCGCAGTGGTCCGGAGATCGCTGGGAGAGCTGGAAACCTGGGTGGGTGCACAGGCACCCAGGCCTTGCGCCCTGTGCTGGAGCGGAGAGTTGTGGGCTGGAAGGGAAGGAGTCTGCTCTCCGCCCTCTGCCTGTCTATCTCCCGCTGCAGACTCAAGTCCCACGAGTTTGGACAGTGGTCCGGAGATCGCTGTGAGAGCTGGATACCTGGGTGGGTGCACGGCCCCCAGGCCTTGCGCCCTGCGCTGGAGCGGAGCGGTGTGGGCTGGAAGGGAAGGGGTCCGCTATCCTCCCTCCACCTATCTCCCGCTGCAGATTCAAGTCCCACGAGTTTGGACTGGAACAGATGTGTGTTCCTCTTACCAGTGGTCCGGAGATCGCGGTGGTCCGGATCGCTGGGAGAGCTGGAAACCTGGGTGGGTGCACGGCCCCCAGGCCTTGCGCCCTGCCAACATTTATTATTTTAATGTATTCATATAGCTCTCACTGTCAAAAAGGAAGGTTTAAAAATACTTTCTTTCCTGGAATCTGAGACTTTCTGGTGGCTACCCTAGTTCCCCAGTTCCCACTGCTATACACCTCTGTTCAATTTCCTGACCCTCTGCACATCTCTTTCCACACCTGATCTTGCCCCCCTTTTCCCTCCCCCTCCGCTCTTCCTCTCAATTCCTTTCTTCCCTCTACCTCTTGTGATTATTTTGTTCCCCCTTCTAAGTAGAACTGAAGCATCCATGCTTTTGTCTTCCTTCTTGAGCTTCATATGGTCTGTGTGTTGTGTTGTGGGTATTCCAAGCTTTTTTACTAATATTCCCTTATCAGTGAGTACATGCCATGTGTGTTCTTTTGTGATTGTGTTACCTCATTCAGGATGATATTTTTGAGTTGCATCCATTTGCCTGTGAAATTCATGAAGTTATTGTTTTTAATAGCTAAGTAGTACTCCATTGTGTAAATGTACCACATTGTCTGTATCCATTCCTCTGTTGAAGGACATCTGGGTTCTTTCCAGCTTCTGGCTATTATAAATAAGGCTGCTGTGTCACATATGGAGCATGTGTCCTTCTTATATGTTGGAGTATCCTTTGGGCATATGCCCAGGAGTGGTATAGCTTGATCCTCAGGTAGCTCCCAAGAACTAAACCATTAACCAAAGGGTACATGTGTAGGGATCCATGCCTCCAGCTGCATATATAGCAGAGGTCAATGCCATGTTGAAACTTCTACTCAGTTCTTACAATTGTCTTGGTTGTTCTCCTCTCATTTGTCTTCTATAGGAATTTTATTATAATGGAAGGGTTGAGGATTAAAGTCAGAGTCTCATGCGTGAAAGTCAAGCCCTCTGCAAGTGAGCTATAAACCTACTCTGTTAGAATTCTGTAAGAATTTTATATCCGTATGCCAACTTGTAGAAGAGTGATGTTTGTAACCCTTATTTCTTGGTGATATAGTAGATGTGTTGTCATTCTGAGCATGGAAAAGAGTCTTTTTTGTGCCCCTAACATTTACTTGAAGAACATTGCATAAGTATACATTTCTCTTTGTTTTATACAATATATTATAAATTGTAATAATTTCCTCCCTAAAACAGTGTACCTGCTAAGACTTATTTCTTATACTTTATTAATTTTTTACAATTACAAATACTTTTCTGAAAGAAGTTTTCCTGTAGATGCTCTATGCATGTAAAATACCTTTTCACCTGAAAGAATGCTACTTTATCTGTCAATTCCATTTACTCATACTCTCAGTATGAGTAAACATGAAAGAAAATTGGCGTCTTGAACAGTTACATTCTTAGGTTACTATGAATGTCAATTCTATACTCAAGACAGCTAAAGATGCAGTCCTTTTATCTGTCCATTAAAAAGAAAACAAAACAAAAACAAAGAAACAAAAAATGATGACAAAATGCTGTATAAAATCTGTGGTATAACATTTGTCCTTTAAAAAGAAGTTTGATAGATTCTAAAACACAGAAAACCAAAAGAGACCCTGAGTTGGGTGCTGCAGGCAGTTAATTGCTGTGTAATTCCATCTAGCTGTTGTAACTACAGTGATCAATGACAAATATACAGAAGCTTCAATCATGAGGACCAGCGAGACTGCTCAGTAGGTAAAGATTCTTTCTACCTAGTTCAACATCTAGGGTTCATTTCTGGGTCCCATATCATAGAATGAGAAACCTAGTTCCAAAAACACATTTTCTAACCTTCATACATGTATGAAGTCTTGAACTCACATACTCTCCATAACAATAAATGAATCATGTAGTGAAAAATTAAAAGACAATAGAATGGTGATTGACAGGGCTGCAAGGAGAAGGACACGGGGTTTCAAGGAAAGAGGGTTTTGGGTTTGTGGTGTAAATGTTCCAGAGATCTACGGCAAAGCATCAGGATCATTTTTTATTTGACTGAACTTTACAGACACAGTGTTTAAAATGATAAATACTTATAGCTTTATATTAATTCTCATCTTAAATATAAATGGATTGTAGTTAATATATGAGATATTTTGGATATGTTGTAGGGTACAGAGCTACAGTGATACCAATCAACTAAATTAAAACCTGCCATGGGCTCACAGATTATTGATACTGAATTTTAGGATCACAATGAAGTTTGTGTTTTTGTCTAAAATGATGCATTGAAAACATATTAGATCTGTATATAATGTGGGAAGGTTTTTTGTTGTTGTTGTGTTTTTTTGGTTTTGTTTTTCGAGACAGGGTTTCTCTGTGTAGCCCTGGCTGTCCTGAAACTCACTCTGTAGACCAGGCTGGCCTCGACCTCAGAAATCTGCCTGCCTCTGCCTCCCAAGTGCTGGGATTAAAGGCATGCACCACTGTTGTTTTTGTTTGGGTTTCACTTATTAACAGCAATCCCTGGGAATAGGAAGATATATGAGAGTTTATGGAAATCTAGACATTAGTTATGACAATAGAAACAGAAAAAGCCAAACTTACTCTTGTGTATTTTCCAAAAGTGGATAGGCATAAGTGGACAGCTGACACATGAAAAGAGAACTATATTTGTATGTTCTTGCAGAAAACATGTGAGCTGGAACTATATAAGTAACAATTTTAGCGTATATGAAGTAAAACTTAATAATAATCAGGAAAACTTTACTCCTTTATTATAACTCATTCAATTTAACTATTTTTCTTGATGCTTCCATAGCAATTTTCCTAATAGAAAAGTCACCCTAATAATAACTTTTTACTTACTAGTATCAGTATTTTCTTCAACCCAGATCATAAAGACACAAAATTAGAATTTAGCTTTTCCCAGAAATATATAAATTGGTGAACAGTAGAAGGAAAAAGAATAAAAGTACTTCAAGATATTTAGGTTAATATGAAGACGTAGCTCATGCCTTGTCCAGTTGCTGCAAGACCATGGGTATAATCCATAGAGTCATCAGTAAGTAAAATATCCAAATAAGTCTTTCTTCAAAAAACAGAGTCATGTGAAATGAGATGGAGATAATGAGAGAGAGATGGAGGAAGACACAGAGATAGAGAGAAGAGACAAAGACAAAATGAAGGAAAGAAAGAAAAAATGAGGTGATAACAGTGATAAGAGAGAATCAGCAGAAAGATCTGGAGACAGTCTACTCCACACTGAGTTGAAAATGGCCCCCAATTTCATTAAAAGGCCCATTTCAGTTCCGATTACCAACACAGTCCCAGAAACTCTTTCCCTTATGCTATCTATGCCTCGAGTTGTTTCTCTTTCTTCCTCCTTTCATTCTTTCCCTTCATCCTTCCTTTCTTTGTAGTCTTCCCTCCTTCTTCCTTTTCTTCCTTCCTTTTCTTCCTTCTTTTCTTCCTTCCTTCCTTCCTTCCTTCCTTCCTTCCTTTCTTCCTTCCTTCCTTCCTTCCTTTCTTCCTTCCTTCCTTCCTTTTCTTCTCCATCCTACCTTCCTCTCAACACAACTGTGTAAAGAAACTCTTAATATGTATTTTAAGTACAGCTTAAATAAGAGAGGCACTTGGTAAGAGACTAAGATGTTTCCATAACCAAAAGCATGGCTTCTCTAAAACCTGCTTTCTAAAGTTCTTAATTCCTATTATTCCTATGCTTTGGTCACTCACCTCAGTGCTCGATGACACTATTGTGGTAGTCATTGCCATGAGAAGTGAAGCTCTGCTGAAACTGTGGTAAGATACCCTCCTTCACTTAAAGGTTCATAATCTCCTGGAATTTTTTTCCCAGAAGACTGGTGATTTTAAACTCAGCTCTAGACCCATGATGACAGCATATCCACAGGGCTTGAAGTAAGTTTTAAATACCTAGGTCACCAGGTCCTGTCAGAAAACAAAATATAAAAATAAAAGTGCAAATTACAGTAGCATCTCAAAGAAGTAATTAGGAATCAGGATAGGAACTTTCCTGTATATCCTTGGAGTACAAAGTGCATGGCAGAATGGCATTCAGAAGAAATGGGTCTTCATTAGGAGTAAAGCACAAGCAAATTGCATACTCTTGGCCCTGCAGTGCCTTCTCTACCACCCAGGCTCTCAAAAATTTCAACATCTCAAGATTGTTTGGTTCCAGACACACTTGGGACAAATGGCTAACTGAGGTTCCTATAAACATGTCAGAGTAGATGCTGGCTGCCATACTCTCATAGTATTGCAAATGCCTCTGCCAGTGTTCTGGCTTCTCAAGTGCTTCTCACCTCGTGTCTCTAAACCTCTCTAGAACTTGAACTTCTTTCACTTTCCTTCCAGTATCTTCCCTTTCCTATAAGACCAGATACTTTGTTCATGTGCTCTTGGGCTCATGTTTCTTCTCAGGATCCTCCTTTCTTGGTTCATATCATACCACTTTTTAAAAAAACTTTTCTTGGTCCTCTTTCCTCTGTCTTTTCTTATTATTCTGGTCTCCCCCATCTCTCTCCACTAATGACCCTGTTCAGTTTACTGGCCATGTCTGGTCTACTACTTTCTCTCTGTACCTTGGATTCTTCCAGATGATTCTGGATGTTTTCTCCATCTTATCTACAATGAAAAGCTTCCTGGTGTGCTCATATTCACTGTTTCATAAAAAAGAAATCCAAGTATTAAAGAATTGGGGAGAATTGAGGTCAATATGCATCAATTCTTCCAGTTAATGTTTTGAAATGGTTCATGTGTGTGTGTGTGTGTGTGTGTGAGAGAGAGAGAGAGAGAGAGAGAGAGAGAGAGAGAGAGAGAGAGAGAGACAGAGAGAGACAGAGACAGAGACAGAGACAGAGACTGACTTTTGGCTGACTTTTATGTTGTAGAGAATGCCACTGTGTGTGTATAAAACAATTTATACACATTGATTATATAGTTGATAAATCATTTTAGTGTGAGCTATTAAGAAGATGGCTTCTGGGAGCTTTGCTTAATTGAATCCAGATGCACATAGGAATGCATTCCAAAGCAGCAGCTTCCATAATGTATCACTATGTATTGCATCTTGCCTTTTTCAATTTAATCACAAAAAATGTATTAATGATTGTCACTGTAGCAGTACTTCCAGTAGCAGTATGAAAGAATTGTCTGTTGATCTGTGTTTTTAGGCTTTTGATATTGGCAGAAATTTAATTTTTGTAAATATATATATATATATATATATATATATATATAGTGAAATTTAACAAAATTCTATTTTCTAATATTCTCTCCTAATATATGAAGAAATTTATATTTTTTTGTTTATAATTTTTTTGTCCCTGGAAAATATATTTCATAAAGATAACTATCCTGTGACCAGAGAGTAAGATCAGGAGACAAGAATTACTGTTGCTTTTGCAGAGGACTCAATTGAGTCCCCAAAACAAACTTTCATCCAGGTTAACCTGAACCCTCTTCTGACTTACATGGACACCCATCTTACATGTGGTACAAATACATCCACACATATTGGCAAAATATTCACACATGTAAAAGTAAGTATTTTTTTAAATGATAACTAACTTATCACTAGATAGCTTCCTCGTTTGATGTTCCATCTGTAATTGCATTCAGCGTTCTGCAAGTTTGAGGTGCATAAAAGAGAAATTTCTTCTTCTTGTGCTGTCTATTCATGGAGTTGAAAGATTAGTGTGCCTAAAACTCTATTGTGGCAATCACTGAAAAAACCCTCCCTTAAAAACACCTCAGGTGGATTCTTCTGCAGCTTATTAAAAAAAAAAAATAAACATTTATCTATCTCTCACTTATTGACATAAAAACCATTTATATACACTTTAAATTTTCCTTTAAATAGATTTTGAATATTTAATTAATTAAATGAACTTAAGAATTATGTGACTCTCTGGTTCTGTATTTAGGGTATAAAGCTTAGGGTCTTCTAATGAGCATAACTGGTAAGAGAAAAGCAACAGAAAACTACATTACAGCCTTAAAAATGGGGACTATCATAGGGAAGCTCTGACTACATAATGAATCATATTTTCTCAGGGTATAGAAAATGGGGTACAACACATAACTGGAAGTAGCCTCCACATGCAGTGAGTTGCTTCCATACAGCCTTCAGAATCTTCAAAGAAGATTCCATATCATAGGAAACAGCCTTCAGTAGTATGATGTACTCTCCAAAGTGAAGGAAGCAATCTACCCTACAAGTAAGTTGCCTCCACAAAGCAGTATGTGTGTCCTATTACACATGAAACCTTTTTTAGCATCTCACTTTACAGACTAGAAAGAGAACCAACAAATCCTACTCTATTTATTTCTTCAGTCTGTTGTTTCTGTCGTCTTGATATGAAAGGAAAGCTATCCCAATGATGTGCACCTTGGAAACACAATTATGTGTCCTGTGGGGAATAGGTCAGTCTTTCCTGTGATTGTGATCAGACTGATTACCCAAACTATAAATATATTACTTCTTGGCCTCTTTCCAAACAGAACAGTTGTTGCAGGATATTTGATCATGCTATGAACTCTGAGATGCGGAAATGCTAAATCTCTCAGAAGAAAATATCAAGATGTACATAGAGGTAACCATCCTAATAGCACTAAAAATGCACCAAGAATTAGTAAGTGGAAATAGATTATCAGCTTTTGGCATATTAAAACAAACTACTAGCTTAGTGGAGATATGACCTACCAATCAGAAAATCACTGACATCTGTATTTCACCTATGATATTAAAACCTAGAATGTTTTAAGGGAAATGAATATTAACTTGTCCCTCTACAAACATTTCAATCAACAAATGGTTAATAAAATTGTCAAGTGTTTTTTTAAAGATAAGACACAAATTGATAATAGTTTTTTAAAGTATTCAACATTTTTACCTACCAATGAAATGCAAATTACAAATACTTTATTACTTCATTGCAACCCTTATAATGATTCCATCAAGAGAAGAGACTATATCAAATGCTCACATTGGTGTGGAAAAATTGAATCCTCATTCTATAATGGAAAGAAGTTGAGAATTATGTTCAATATCATAATAAGTACAGATTTTTCTACTAAAATAAAAATATGATTGCAATATAGCATAGCTATATAATTTCTGTGCATAGGTGCATAGGATTGTATCTCTTACTGCAGAGTTACCATACATTCATATTAACTGCTGCATTCAGGATCCTGACTGGTTTGATGTGCTTAAATCACAGAAATGTATTTTCCTGTTATATCAATTCATGAAGATAAAGGATGAGTGTACTTAAAACTATTTTTTCCTCATCTCTGAAGAAATCCTCCTTTAAGAATATTCACATACATTCTTCTAAAGAATTAAAAAAACACTATAAATCTATTCTTTATTGCTGACATAAGAAGCATTTTATATATATTATAAATTTTCCTTTACATAGATTTGTGATGATTTAATTAGGTAATCTAACCTAAGACTTAAGAAAATGTCCAGTTTTGTACCTAGGATTTGAATACTAGAGTCTTTTAATGAATATAAGTGGTAAAATAAAAGCAGGAAGATATAACAGTCTCAAAAATGGGAACTATCAAGTGGAAGCTGTAGATACATAATGAATCATATTTGCACCTATCAGGAAAGCAGTCTAACATAGCAGGAAGTAGCCTCCATATTGCAGGAGGTGGGTTCTCTTACACATGACCATGTTTTAGAGTCTGACTTTAAAAAAATAAGTAGAAATAGAACCAATGTACCCTACTCCATCTATTTCTTCAGTCTGTTATTTCCAACATCTTAATATGAAAGGAAAGATACTCTGCTGGTGTACACCTTGGAAACATATCGTGTCCTGTGGGGAATGGCTCAGTCTTTCCTATGACTGTGAACAGTCTCTGAGTATACAACATATACATTTATTATTATTTAGCCTCTTTCCTAACTGAAGGATTGAAAATTAGTTTCAAATCACTTTGCTTTAATATTATGTTAAAGTAAAATAAGAACAAATTACAGAGATAAATTCAGGAAAGTAATGATGATGAGTTAGAAGGAACATTTTTCACGAGTCCTTGGAGTGCTCAGTGTTTTTCTTGAAGAAGCAGAGATGACATAAAGGTTCAATGCTAAGCCATGTTCTATCCAGTATTGGGAGTGACAAGGACATTCATTCATTTATTACCAGTTGTGATTCAGTGAGTAAATGCAAACAACAATCTCATTAACAACAGCAACATACATACATACAAAACAGTCATAGCATGTAAAGAAATACCAAACACAGAAAACTGTTTTCAAATAAACAAAAAAATTGCCATAATTGCTTATGCTTGCCAAGAATTTTTTTTTTGACAATGTGCAAGAGAGTAAAACATGTGACAGTACTCTAGAATAGACAGGCTTCTGTTGGCAGCAAAACTACACATTACAAAGGTACATACATTGTAGTTTTAAGGTTTCAGAAGTATCATCACACAGACATAAGACATTTCCTGTCATTTTTTAAGCCTTTTTACATAGATACCTCCTCCCTCCCTATTGTGAATGCATACGAAAGCCATATTTCAACACCACCAACCTTACTCTGCCATTCTTCCACCTCAGTTTTCTAGACAGGGTATCTTACTGACATATCATAGACAATTTAGAAATCCATGTCAATACTACCAAACCCAATTTCTTCCTCTCATGTACTGGGATCTCATGCTAATATTTTGAGCCATATTTGTAAATGTGAGCTAAGGTTCCATCTCAATATACCCTGATTACAATGTGAGCACATATCTGACTGACCCACCTCCCAGATGTTGTGCAAAGAATGTTCTCCAATTATCTCTGATTGCTCAATTAACTGACAGTTTTATAACTAGAGCAGGAAAACAAGCAAACAAATAAGATAGGGGATAGAATCATAGATGGAATCCTAACTCAGCCCTAGCTCTACATTCCTAGTGCAATGCTTGGTATTTCCCTGGAAGAAGACACCTAAAGCATGTGTTGTAGTTCACTGTGGTTAAAAGGGACAGTAGCACACTGGAGGGAATATTACGATTAGTATTTATCTCTAAGAAATTCTGATCCTGTGTTTTCACATATAACTTATTCCATAGTTGTTAACATTTCCTGATTTCCAGAGAGTTTTTATCTGAAGTGTTTCAGTGAATAAGGTCAAACTAACCATTGCCAATAAAATGAGACAGAGGGAAAGAGGTACCTAGGAGATGTCGAACCACAACACAGAAAAGACAGAGGCTAAGCCAGTTTCCTCTTTTAAGGGCATGCATTTCTGTTTTGTGAAACACGATGTTTGATGGACATGATGTAAGGACTCTGCAGAAGAATTAAAATGGGGCAACCAAAAATTAGTAGTTTTTTGTTCTCTCTCTCTTTTTTTCATTATCTATTTTTGGTGTTTGCTTGTTTTTGCAAAACAATGTCATGTAGCCAATTCTACTCCCAACCTCACTAAATAATTTTGCATGACCTTACACTATAATTCTATGGCTTCTGCCTTCCCGTTGCTGGGGTTCCAGACATGATCTATGACTTCTGGGTTCTTTTTCTTTTTGTCTGCTTTGTCTGTTTTTTTCTTTGTTACAGTGCCACTTAACATAGCTCTGGTGTCCTGGAACTTTCTATGTAGTCCAGGCTGGACTGAAACTCACAGAGACACACCTGCCTCACCTGAATGCTGGGATTATAGATGTTTGTCACTGTGGCTGGCTCTTACAAACATTCCAATCCTTAGGTGGAATTTTGTCCCCAGAAAGTCACATGTTGAAGTCTATATTCCAATGAAAGTAGTATGATTTCAGAAAGCTAAGGGACCTCAAGATAAAGGCAGAACCCTAACCACTTCAATCCTAAAGAAGGTTGTAAGCTCAGTGATTAGAAATCTGAAGTGTTAATTTCTCTAAGACTATAGCACTGAAAATTTAGAGTGTTGAAACCTCAAGTTGTACTTATCCTGGGAGAAAAAAAAAGGCCACATTTTAGTGCTATAAAGTCACATTCTTAGAAAGGATTAGCTGCAAAGTATACCAAGGATTGAATATTCAGGATAAAAATGCATACTTTTTCTGTATGAATCTTCATTCCAGTAGATGATATTCTGGAGTTTTAAAAATAAAGCAACATGGGTCAGAAGAAGCATTCTTATGAAGATATTTGTTTTCATGAAAATGAATAACACTTAATCCATGATGTGTCACTGTTTTTTTTCCTCCTTGTAAATTTCATGTATGAAAATCTCACAATTGATCCTAACAATTAGAATGGTTGGAGAAAGCAACTATCATTTAATCCTACCACACAGGTGAATGAACTTGGTGCATTGGTGTGAGTTTGAGGTCAGCATGGACTAAAATATTTCCAGGTCAGTCTGGCTTGGGCCACCTAATAGGAAAATTTCTCCAAAAAAACAAATGCAAATTAAATGAATGATCAAAAGGGATGCACGAAACTGAAGTAGCCCTGAAATTACTCACTGGGGAATAACAACGCATAGGATTGGATTGCAAAGTCAATTGCAAATTCTTATTGAGTTTGCAAAAACAATCAAACATCAAAACAAGANAGGAGACCATCGGCCTGGCTCACCCTCCGTCTCCCCTTCTCTCTCCCTCTTGGAGGAGACCATCGGCCTGGCTCACCCTCCGTCTCCCCTTCTCTCTCCCTCTTGGAGGAGACCATCGGCCTGGCTCACCCTCCGTCTCCCCTTCTCTCTCCCTCTTGGAGGAGACCATCGGCCTGGCTCACCCTCCGTCTTTTATATACTGTGCTTAGGACTCCTCCTTGGTGCCTCCTGCCCTCTGTCAAATTCTACTACCAATTTTTAGAAGTTGTTTCCTGAAGCATTTGGGATTTAAAACTCTGGAGAAATCAGGAAAATTTTACAACTATGGAAGGAGCCTTATGTGAGAACATGATCACAATTCCTGTGAGATAAATGCCAATTCCATGACCACTCTGCTGTAATACTCCATCTGCAGAGCTCCACACTCACTCCCAGGGCCTGTCTGGTTCGAAGCCTGCGTGTCCCTGCCCCATGTTGTTTGCTGACAGGAATGCTTTTAAACTCAATTCTAGATCCATAAAATTGTTGACATAGGGACTAAGAACTTTTAAATGACTTTCCACAAATTACATATGAGTGCAAAGTTGTGCAAATCACAAGAGCAAATGCAATGAAGCAATTAGGAACAATATGGAAGACACCATCTCTGTGAGCCCACAATGTCACAAGGAGGGATGCAGAAGTCACAAAGAGCCGATGCTAAGAACATAAAGCTGCCTCGTGGCTTTAATGTATGGAGGACATCTGGGAGTCTTTCCCAGTGTTCAGATGTCTTTACAGATTTCTTTAAACTCTGAATAACAGCAAAATTGAGTCATGAAGGAAGCAAATGCAGTAAATTATCTTCTGTCCCTTTAAGTGTCATTTTCTAAAATTATGGATTAATTTTTTTATTTTATTTTTTTTGTGACGGGGTTTCTCTGTGTGGGAACCCAAGAGGGCCGCAGCACCTTAGGTCTAGTGCATCCTGGCAGCTCCTAACTCCTTTGTGGACAGCCCCGGCTGTCCTGGAACTCACTTTGTAGACCAGGTTGGCCTCAAACTCAGAAATCTGCCTGCCTCTGCCTCCTGAGTGCTGGGATTAAAGGCGTGCGCCACCACACCCGGCTTTTTTTTTCTTTTTTTTTGGATATCCATATTTTCATTTAAAAAAAAACTTTCAAATATTATGGGGCATAAGAGAAGAGAGAGGTCATGAGTATGTGTGTATTGCAGTCTTCAGGTCTAGTTTTCCAGATGATTCATCCACGCTGTGTGTGTCACTCTGTGACTTTCATGCTGTAGAGCACTCCACTGTATATGTATAGAACAATTTATATTGACAATTGCTGGGCAGATCCTCTTAGTAGGGGCTATGATGAATGGGGTTGCTGTGAACTTTGCTGTACTTGAATCTAGGTGTACATCGGCATGAATAAAGAACTTTATTTTTATTTATTTATTTATTTATTTATTTATCTATTTATTTTGCATTACGGATGTGACCTAGGGATCCTCTGCATGCAGCTTAGATCACATCCTGAACCACCAAATGTACTGAGGTGGGGTGGGGTGGGGTGGGGTGGGGATTGGGAAGGGGCAGGAACAATAGCAGGGCTTAGCAGGCAGAGCTAGATGGCCTCCTCTGTAAACATTCAATCCTGCCACCCTGTTCTGGTGGTGGCAGCTTGAGGCTGGCTGGAAGCACTCAACCCTTCCAAATCCTGAGTTAGGAGCTGCCAGGATGCACCAGACCTAAGGTGCTGCGGCCCTCCTGGGTTCCCACAACTCCTCCAGCTGCTGGAGTCTCTGAGGGTAAGGAAGATAGACCCAAGGAGCTGGCAGGATCAGTTGGCCCTGCAGGCCGAGAAGGGCTCTGTTTGACTGAGATAATTGCTTTCAGACAGCCTCAGGTTTTCTGAAAGTGTGCACTAAGCTGGACCTCGACCTGAGGCTGGAGTCAAAGGGGTAACCAGGCTGGTTGATGCTGCTGGCCAACCCATAGGCTCACGCTGCTGCTGCTGCCGCCGCTGCTCTTCTACTCTACAGCTGTCCCCGCGCCTTACACCTGCGCAGACCAAAGCAAAGGAGCTTGCCCCGAAAGCCAGAGGAGGCTACGTCAAGCAGGAGGAAGCAGCCACTCTGGTTCACTCCGGGAGGACACTAAAGAATCTCAGAAGCCAGGAGCAAAAGAAGACCAGAAGAAGCTTCCTGAAAAACCCAAACCAGATGGACAGAATGACGAAGGATAGAAGGTTGAAGTTGTTAGAACTCCATTAAGTATAACAGCAAAGAAGTCACCAGAGGCATAAAATGAAAATTAAAATAAGAACTCAAAGTCAGATGCTAAAGCAGTGCAAAACACTTCATGCCATGATGGAAAGGAAGTTGATGAAGGAGCCTGGAAAAGTAAAATTAGTCACAGAGAAAAATGACGTCCGTGCTGACTGATCCTGGCTCATTGGATTCAACTAGCCCTGGTGTTGTGTTTTATAAAAAAGAAAGAGAGAGCAGGAATATGTTTGGTAGAGGCACGGTATGGTGCAGGGGGAGGGGTGCCTCTGAGGGACCATGCAGAGGCATCCATCCCTTCACCCTGAGGTACCAGCCACACAAAGGGTACAGTATAGAGTTTATTTAGAGGAAGGGGAGAGGAGTTGAGGAGGTAGTAGAGGCAGAGACAGAGAAAAGTAGCCGGTCACCAGGTCACCCCCTTTTATAGTGAGTCAGGCATGCCTGGCTGTTGCCAGGTAACTGTGGAGGGGAGCCTAGAAGAAATGTTAACACCTGGGATAGAGAATGCCATCACAATTACCACTGAGTAACTTGCAACTGCATTCATTTCCTGTTGATTCCAAGAAGAATAAGGCGATTGTTCAAATTAACAACTTTAAGTCTGGAAAAGGAGATTCTAAAATTCCAAATTCTTTAGGGTGGAATGAAAATCTTAGTGTTAATGGAGGAGGCTGGAGTGAAAAGTCTGTAAAACTCAGGTGAGGGAAAGTGGAACTCTGTCCCACCTGCTTCATCTGCTTGGACTCAAGTCACCAGTGATGGCAGTATAAATGGGAAGGACTGGGGAAGGACTGGAGTGAACCCTCAGTATTTTCTGGCATTGGGTCTACTGCTGAGCCAGTTTTTCAAACTACCACTTCGGTTATCAGTGGGATGTTAGCTGCAATGAACCCTCTATCATTGATGACGGTCTGGGTTAAGTGGTTTGTCTTCTGCGGATGCCAGCTTAGACTGGAATGCACCAGCAGAGGAGTGGGAGAACTGAGTAGATGAAGAAAAACTTCACTTCTGAAGTCCTGGGAACCAATTTCTATTGATCAAAAATTTTCACATGATGATAAAGAAAAAGGAGAGGGAGCTCTACCAGCTGGACAATCTAAAAAGAAAAGAAAATTAGGAGAAGAAAAAGAAGAAGCAAGGTAAAGACAACTCCCTCACACAGGACACAAAAGAACCAAAAAAGGACACTAGAGAAGAGCTTCTAGTGAATTCCTCCAAAGCAGGAGAAAGCTTGCTTCCTAAAGACCATGAGCGCTGGTGATCCAGCTGAAGTACTGATCCAAAATAGCCAGCCTCTCAAGGCTCTTCCACCTTCGAGCTGACAGGCCATTTGCTACGTTACCTAAAGATGCCTCTGACAAGAGCGCTTCCCAAGTCTCACAACTATTACAAGGAACAGACAGATATGCCCATGCCAAATGCTAAGCAAATCAGAGTGCCTTCTTCACAGAGAAAGTTTGATATTAACTAGGAATTGCCAAAACAAGTAAAAAGAGAAGAAAAAGCCAGGTGGGAAACATGACTTTTTTCCTGAATAGTACATGTATTTATAAACACTGTCTTGAGGATTATGCTGTTAATGCAATCATTTTTAAACATGGATACAGTTTTATATAAATGTAAACCAATTTTAAAAACAAAACTGAGCACAAACACCATAAAATGGAATCAAGGGGAAGTTAATTTATGAAATTAAGACATCAACAAATTTATGCTATACAGAGAGACACTTCAGTTGAATGAGAACAATCTTAAAGACTGTTATCCTATTTTTACAACAGTTCTCAGTTTAGGACAGATTGTGCCTTGTCTCATCTGCAGCTGAGGAATAATGGCTTCTGATTAGAGAGAAGACTGCCTAAAGACCAGTAGGCAAGTCCTTGGATCTTATGCATGACCTTAGACCATTTGGGTCTGTTTTAGGCTTAAATCACAGTGCTTTGATCAACTGCATAATCTGTCATATCTTACATTATTAAAAGATTCAGAAGTGCAAATAAAAAGTCATTTATCATCTGTTGAACTAAACTGCCTTGGTTTAGTTTATAGTTCTTTAAAAGCTCTTAATTAAAACACTGAAAAATGCATAGACATTTGTATGGCTTACAAAGATATTTTTGGTAGTCTTATATTACTTGAATTATTTAAAGTAACAGTATATTTAAAATTTTAAAAGGTAAGCTATATAATTTATTTGATTACATATAAGCCTGATTTGAAGACTTTTCGGGCAAAATCCAACTTAAATTTTTCCCTTTTCTTACCAATTTTCTAGTGTTGACTAGTAAATTTTCTAGTGTTGCTAGTAAACTTTTTACCTTAAGAATGAAGTAATTCACAACTTTTGAGCACCTGAGAGGGAGTGGAAAAGTAGTCAGTTTTAATTGATATTGTCTCAAGTCTTCCAATTATCAGGAATACATTTTTTTTTTACTGCTTTAAACTGTGGTGCCTAGAATATGCATCAATTTCTTAAACATCTCCAAACATGGTTCTTGCAGTACTTTAGATATTGGTCACACTGGAATGGTGACTCAGCAGATCTTTGAAAACATCCTGGCTGTCTCAGAAATGCTTTCAAAAAAATTGCCAGACTGGGTGCTGCGCACCCACCCAGGTTTCCAGCTCTCCCAGTGATTTCCGGACCACTGTCCAAACTCGTGGGACGTGAGTCTGCAGCCGGGAGATAGACAGGCGGAGGACCGAGAGTGGACCCCTTCCCTTCCGGTCCACACGCTCTGCTCCAGCGCAGGGCGCAAGGCCTGGGTACCGCGCACCCACCCAGGTTTCCAGCTCTCCCAGCGATCTCCGGACCACTGGTAAGAGGAACACACATCTGTTCCAGTCCAAACTCGTGGGACGTGAGTCTGCAGCCGGGAGATAGACAGGCGGAGGGCAGAGAGAGGACCCCTTCTCTTCCGGTCCACACTGCTCCGCTCCAGTGCAGGGCTCAAGGCCTGGGTGCCGTGCACCCATCCAGGTTTCCAGCTCTCCCAGCGATCTCCGGACCACTGGTAAGAAGAACACACATCTGTTCCACTCCAAACTGGTGGGACTTGAGTCTACAGCCGGGAGATAGACAGGTGGAGAGCGGACCCCTTCCCTCCTGGTCCACACCTCTCCTCGCCAGCGCAGGGCGCAAGGCCTGGGTGCCTCGCACTCACCCAGGTTTCCAGCAGGACTCTCCTAGGGAGCTCGGGACCACTGGTAAGAGGAACACACATCTGTTCCAGTCCAAACTCGTGGGACTTGAGTCTGCAGCCTGGAGATAGACAGGAGGGAAGCGGACCCCTTCCCTTCCGGTCCACACCCCTCCACTCCAGCGCAGGGCACAAGGCCTGGGTGCCTCACACTCACCCAGGTTTCCAGCGGGACTCTCCTAACAATCTAAGGACCACTGGTGAGCAGCTGAACTCAGCATCTGTTCCAGCCCAATTGCAAGCGACCTGAGACACCAGCAGGAGATTGAGAAAGGCCCAGGACAAGACAGATGCTCCCTTCTGGTCTGCACCAACACCAGGTCTCCTTGGGCAGGGATGGCAGGAGGTAAGCGTAAGAACAGAAGCAACAGAATCCAAGGGTACTTGGCATCACCAGATCCAAACTCACCCACCCCATCAAGTCCTAGATACAACAGCACACCAGAAAAACAGGACATGGATATAAAATCACTCATCATGATGATGATGGAGGACTATAAGAAGGAAATACAGGAA